>OY744483.1:293783587-293998259 GCA_963556165.1 Tipula helvola
CCATATCTCCTTCCTATATGGGCTTTACTGTATCAAACCATTTTGTATATTGAGGCATATTCATTAATCAACCGTTTCCAAAATTTCTCCCCCTGTCTGTTGGAAAATTTTCCTTCTCTTCCTTAATATCACAATGGGTTGTCATTGAAAAATCCTAATTGTTTTTGACCAGAACATTTATCGGATCGGAGAAATCCGCACCGGTATATTGGAAGGGTCTTACAAAATGGAGATAATCGAGTCAATGGCAACGTTGCTTTTTCAGGTGGTTATGGTTTTGCATAACTGACATTTTGATGAACTTCTTAATATTTTTGTCGTAGCTCGTTAACCACTGTCTCATGGTTTTGGTGTAAGTAAATTCTATGGTAATAATCTACGATGAGTGTAGTTATCCGATGTAGTTTTGGAAGTACATCGTCATCATAATCGATTATAAAACGGTCAAGTTCCTTCCTAATTGGCCATATTCCAAAACTTTATCTGAAAATCATTTTAGAATCCCATTTCCATCATCGAAATATAATTTCATTCCTAATCGGCCCGGATTTGACTTGAAAATGCTATTGATGGATAAACTTACATACGGGATATTTAAACTTTCTATATTCGGATCTAACGGATAATCGGAAATCAGAGACACGCCAATCCCCAATTAGGCTCTTAAACTTAGACTGTAATATACATAGCATTCCTATGCCGTTATATAGTTAAACGAGTGTATAAAAAAATTGAAAACCGGGAAATTCCGAGATTTCCACTCGGTCATACTTTTGAGACTGGGATCCCGTTTGAGAAACTCTAGTTAGAATATGTTTCAATATCGGCAAGCATAGCTCGTTTCATTTAAAAGAAAACTAGTGTTTGGAGAATTTACTTTCAATTCTTCTATTGTTGGTGTCTTTTCATCCTAAATTTTTCCATGCCATTCAGATTTATCATATTTAAAAAAAACTGGGACCGGCAAACCATTTAGAAGATGATAACATATTCGGTTGATGTGTGGTTTTAGTAGCTACATCTGCCACAATTTCATTAGAGGGAATCCATCGCTATTCTTTGACTGTTATTACGTCTAAAATTACTCCAATACGATAATGTTACAAATTGAAGATAATTACTTTATGACTGTGGTAGAATCTGCCCAAGACAGTCGACCATTAAATTCTATTTGTTGTGATTTTTCTATATTATCTGCGAAACGTGCTGCAAGTTCGGCTGCCATTAATTATAAAAGGGGTACACTTATTAGGTGCAATATTTGACTTTTGAACCGATTAGTGTAACATCCACCCCGTTCAAATCTTCTATGTACATATAAGCTACAGCTGCGTATACTCGTTCCACAACATCGCAAAGTATGTGTAAATCAATTTTATTTGGTAGAGTATGACCAGATAATGTAGGTGAATAGCAGCGATCAAGTCAAGCTAATGCAATAAAATGTTCATCAGTAATATCTTCATCCCAATCAAGATTTGATCTCCAAACATTTTGAAGCAGAATTTTGAGAATCACAAAAAAGGAAGATAATCCTAGCGGATCGTATACTGACATTAAAATTTTCAAAACTATTCTCTTCGTAGGTCTTTTAACACCTAGAAATATTCTTGATCGATTTTTGCGTAATTGATTCGGTACCATACATTTATCCGTGTTCAGGCGTCACCAAATACTCAGAATTTTTTCTACCAAGATCTTTCGAAGTTATTTTGGATATTTTGCGATGTTCTTGAATGGCTTCAGCTGCTTTCGGAAATTCAGTTTCAAATATTTGTGCATTTTTGACGTGTAGTTCTGGTAATTTGTTTTCATTTGGTTCAGTCCAAAGAAACTCTGGTAATCTCGATCACTTTCTCTAATGAGCACTTGAAGATACATTTCTTGAATATCTGCTCGCATGGCAACTTTTCTGATTCTAAATGTATACAGTACGTTGATATACCACTTTTGAAGCTGCATCACACACTGGTTTAAATTATCCGGGTTTATTTGGGTTTATTACAGCAAATAATAGATGAAGATACCAAAATTTACTGGTGGTTGGTTGAAGGTTTCATCATTTTTTATTCATTTTACAAGGCAATGAAGAGGTTTTCTTGCCATATCAAAACTATTTGGGAAACTAAAATTATCATATCGTCATATAATTGGCGCCTACTTTCTTTGTTGTAGCTTTCGTTACATCAACAACTCTTTAATTTTCTTTTGATAACATTGGTGTTCTTTTTTCAACACCAGCATCTTCTAATTTGTAAAGCTTTTGCATGAGATTAAACATTGCATCATCACCATTGCATTCACAGATTTTAATAGGATTTACTTCAGGTTCTTTAGCATCATTACTTAATGGTCCTTCAATCACCCAACCTAATCATAGTAACTTCGGTTTTTGAAATGATTGAATTTTTCTTTTAACTCTTCGCTCGATAACGATTGTAAAGCCACCAAGTTTAGATTGTCAATTGTGTTTACTTGCATTCTAAATTTGACACCATTTTGTCCTGGTATCATTAAATCCACGTGCATACATTCATGTTCTATCAGTTGTGTGATAAATTGGTAAATTTTTGTGCCCTGCAATTGATAACAAGATTTTTAGTGGGGCTTGCCGAGCCACCGGAGCGAAAACCTCATCGTAGTCAGTACCGAATTTTTGACTGAAACCTTGAGCAACAAGTTGTGCTTTGTAGATATTGCCTTTCGTATCGGATTTAATTTTATAAACCCATTTAGAGCCAATAGCTGATCGGTTGCTTGGCAGTTTGACGAGTTCCCAAATGTCTATTTCATTCATCGAATTGGTTTGGCATAATTTCAGGCGCACCTTCATGGTTTTCAGCGCCATCATCGATTAATTCGGCATCGGAAACTTCAGAAACATTGCTCAATGGAACAATTGGAATTTCAGCATCAGCATATGAAACATTCCCGCACTCATTTATTGGAATTTTTGATGTTAGTTTGGATTTAATGTCTTCACAGAATTTAACGTCTCTTGAAATGATTATTTTATTTCTGCTCATGATGTAGCATTTATAAGCTTTCGCCTCCATAGAAAAACCGAAGAAAATGGCTTCTTCTGCTTTCGGATCAAATTTTCTTCGATTGGCATCCTGGATGCGAACAAAACATTTTGCTCCAAAACGTTGCAGGTTTGTATAGTTCGGCTTTTTACTATGCCAATATTGAAATGGGGTATACTCAATGCCTTTACAAGGTAAAACGTTTTGCAAAAAATTTGCAGTCGTAATTGCTTCACCCCAAAATTTGTTGGGAAGGTCAGCATTAAACAGTAGACATCTTGCCAACACCGTTTTGCTGTGGCGAATAGGGCGCTGTGTTCATTCAACATATATTCGCCACCGCCATCGGTTCTAAGCACTTTCAACTTTTTATTAAACCGATTTCGCGTCATTTCGAAGTATTGTTTGAAAGCATCGAAAGCTTCTGATTTTTGTGACAGAAAATAAATTATTGTTGTGAAGCGACTGAAATCATCGATGAATGTTATAAAAATATTTCTTTCGGCCTGGGGTTTGGTGTTGCATCGGCCCACATAAATCACTATGTACGAGATCAAGAATTTCTGTAGCTCTATTGGTTGACTCCTTTGGAAAGGGTATGCGGGACATTTTGCCCTTGACACACACGTCGCAATCAACGATACAGTGGAACAACATTTTTGTATTTTTATACCATCGACGAGCTGATTATTTGGCAAGTTCTTGATCAAATTCATGTCGCGATGACCGAGAACTCGATGCCAATCATGAATGCACATACTGACTTTATTCTGAATAAAATTAATTGATTGTTTATCACACAATTTGTATAAGCCATCAATGACGTTGCCGAATGCGAGTTGATCACCGTTTGCTAATAAAATTTCATACTTTAGTTCAGTAAAATTAACATGTAAGCCTTTTTGCGCCAAACGCTTCCCCGAAATTAGATTACCACCAATCGATGAAACATATAAAACATCACAAAGGGTCACATTCTCGCGATGATTTATGTCTAATTCGGAAAATAACTTCGCATCACAACAAATATGGCACGTATAGCACCGGAGTCTAAAATCCAACCAGTAATTTTTCCGATAACAAGCAACATGTTATTATTGAATTGCCCGATCATGTTAGCATTATTTGTGCTTTTATTGTTTTCTTTGTCCTTTAACCACTTCGTGAACTTGCGGCAATTTTTCTTCTCATGACCAAATTTCTTGCAAAACGCACACTTGATACCTTTGCGAATATGTTGATCGTTGCTTGATTTATAGGAAGACATTACTTGCGGCGCGGCTGTCGTAGTTCCGCCATCTCTCTCATTTCGTCGTCGATATTCTTCAACAATTTTCGATCGAACGAAAGAGGAGGTTAGTTCGTCCACTTTTCGGGCTCGAGTGCAGTGATGAGGCTATCGTAGCTAGTTGGTAGCGATCCCAACAATGTTGCGAACATCAAAAACTCGATTTTTACTTCGTTATCAAGAGATAAGAGTTTCTGGAAAAGTTCAGTCACTTTCTGAACATGTTCCTCAATATTGGCGCCTTCGTCGGCTTGTTGTCTCATTATTGTTCGGAGAATGCGTACACGGCTACCAGCGGAATCTTTTCCATGAAAATTCTTCAGCGCATTCCATGCCGATTTGGCATTTTTGCATGCACGAATGTGTTGCAACTGGATATCATCGATTGTGAGAACAATCGTAGAGAAAGCCTTTTCATCCGTTTTCTTCCAAATTGGGGTAACGGGAGATGGTTATTCATCAATGATTGCTGCCCATACGTCTTTCTTCTTTAACAGCATTTCAATACGAAACTTCCAGTTAAAATAATTGTCACCATTTAATTTTGAAATGGTGTACTTGTCCGTAGAAGCAGCCATGATTTTGTTTGCGCGAATTTTTATAATTTTACAATGTAACTATTAATCACAAGCGATCGCTGGGCCCATAACCTTTTGGAATCTCAATGCAAACAACTCTGCTGAATTCGAATTATATTCTTTTATATTTATTTTATTTTAATATGTATTCGATCCGAGACAGAAAAAGAACATTAAAAACAATAGAATAATATTGTACTACTATGATGTAAAATAATATGGAAATTATACTTCTAACAGTTTCACATTTTTGAACTGAGATTGACCTTCCGATTTAGAAAATGGTTTACAACACTTTTGATCTCTGTTTACGTCCGTAATATTAATTACTTCACTAAGTGAAGCCACACTAGATTCTTCGTTAATTTTTCGTTTGTACCATGACCATTCTACTTAGCGGTTTAAGATCTAATCATTCATGCCAGTTACCTGCATATGAGATATCATACCTCTTACTGTTGCAGCGTACATGATAGAAGTACGCATATCCTGTATATTTGGTTTATGCATGGTTCATCTGGCCTTCCGTATAGGTAGACGTTTTAAAACTTTTATTACTTCTGGTACAGACTCAAGAAAAGGTTTCGAGCAATAAAAAACCTAATTCTTTCGTAGATGTTTCATAGGCACTTATAAACTTTAGCCAATCCTTTGGATTACCCGAAAACGTAGAAAGCTTATATGAAATTTGCTCGCTAATTCATTTACGTTTATGTATACATTCTGATTTTTTCTTATATAAATCATTTGCTTTTATGTTGCGTCTTATTTTTCTGTATCGTTGTATTTGTAGCGCCTACTGGAGCCGATTGTACTTCTTTGTTGTTTTGATGTATGTACTGCATTAGTTGCTTCATTGCATATACTCTCGGATTCATTATTATGTCTTTTAATCTGATTTGACTGCCTTCCTTGATCACGTTGTATCATAAGTTCATATTTTTGCGTGGTAAATTGTAAACTTGCCGCTTGTTTCTCTTCTAGTTCTTTCATTTTACGTTGATAATATACGCTTCTGTTTCCATTACGCTTCTTTCTTGATCAGAAACGATTTTTGTCTTCTAGATAAATTTTGAAGATTGTTGAAAACTGAAACGACCTTGTTAGCTTCCTTTTTTTACCGTCCTGTTTTATAATTTGTATTCATTAAATTTCATGGCGTTACAAGGCTATGGAGTCGAAAGAAGCTACAAACTAAGAAAATAATTCACTAAATGAATTGATTATTGATTTTAAATTTCGATAAACTAATTTAATAAGATACTAGTTATATTTACACGTATATTTTTTTAGCGTCTCCTTTATCTTATTTAAAGCTATATATTCTGAACCTAAACTATCCAGGAAAGGGGACTGCGATAACTCCAACTCAGTTTCTAAGATAAAAAAAGTCACAATCAAGATGTTGAATAATCTCCAAAAACAATGGACCAACAACGCCAATAAATAAGATACTTTAGGAAAAGGTAGAGAAATCGATAATCTCAATTAATGACGACATTTTTTCAATTTTATTGAAAACTTAAAACCATAATTAAAAATCAAAATAAGAAAAGTTGGTTCAAAAATTTCAAATAAAAATAATAATTTTTTACATTCAAATCAACTCAAAATTTAAACAACAATAAAAAAAAATAATAATTTAAAACTATAGAATTACAACAAATAAAAAAATATTATGAAAGCATAATTATGCACTATAATAACACTATTGTTCACTTAAAGCCATAAAAATTTCCTTAAATACTAATTTTTATTAATCATAAACAAGTTTTGTGGTTTATTGTGCAAAATAGGCATAAAATATTTTATAAACAATCAAAAGTAAATAATAATAGAGTAAATTGTTATTGTTTGCAATTAAGAAAAAATAGAAACACCTTTAACCTTTCGTTTTAAGTTTTAATTATTTTAATAATTAATTAATTGTTCTTCAACTTTAATTTATATATTAATACAAAAGCCAGAAAAAAATTAATAAATATGTAAATTAAAAAGAAAATAATAAGATTGAATAAATTAAGAGAAAAGTAGAGTTAATTTTTGGTTTTAGTTTTTTGTTTTTAAAGAAAAACTTAGAAAGAAATTAATAGTGTGTGATGGTGATGGTGTGGTGTGGTGGTGGTTAAATGAAATTCCATTAAATATGCTTTTTTATGGCAGATGAATATTTTATTTATAGTACCGTGTGCCTGTGTGTTAAGGGATGAGATTTATAGATGAACTTTTTACCAATTATAAAAAATAAAATCACAAACAATTAAAACATTTACCAAAATACTTTTAATGTCGCATGCGTGTTTTTTTTAGGGTAGTTGTTCTATTCTAAATTAATCTTTAAAAATGATCTTCATCAAAGCGTTAAAAAAGTTTCTTTTCGTGAAAAGATCGTAAAATTTTTATAACGAAGTCAATAATTTAATTAAAACTATTCGATATGTAAGTACATTTAGTTTTGTTAAATTTTATATTTCATGTCGAACGAATGTTTATGCTAAATTTGATTGATCGACTTTTTTTAAAATTTGTAAAATATTTAAGGCCTGATATTTGCTTAAAATGGTTGAAAATGTCTCAAACCCCAAATAAATTCGCAACTGATACCGAACTCAACCTCATCTCAACCCAAGATCATGTTTAAATGTCAAATTTTCAACAACCGCAAGGGCTACCATCTTTCGAAAAACTCCGAAAACACAAACAACTTTCACATAATGCCACTAGGTGTCACTAAATATTTGTAGTCAAAAATTGTATGACATTTGGATGTATGCATTTTGTAAACATAAACAAAAATATTTTCGTGCTATAACAGTGATTATTATTAATACGTGATAATTAAATTGATTTTATCTCTCCCCTTTTGAAAAACGTCAGTAATATTTTTTTTGATTATGCAGTGACATCTAGTGGCAAACGCTCTGTACTTCTTTTTTCACCGTGCTGCCTCTTTCGGAAAACATGATCTATTTCTTCCTTAAATCAGCACGATCTGAAAACTAAGTGCGTACATAAACTCAACTCAAATGAATTCAGTTTAACTTTCAACCCAACCCCTAAATAATTCCCACTTGAACCCCTCACTCAAGAGTAAGACGAATTCAAGCCAACTCAACTATCTATACATATAAAACAAAGTTGGGTTAGTTACACCATTTATAATCAAGAACGGCTGGACCAATTTTTATGATCTTTGATTTGTTGGATTTGTCTCCGCCCCGAATAGCAGAATAACTTATGAAGAAAATTATTTTTCCATACATTTTGTACACAAGCACAAGGCAGTACGTTAAACGGCTCAGTTGGCAATGAGAAATCGTCGAGCTTATCGCATAGAAAGTGCGAGAAGGAATGCTTCAAGTGTTGATTTGAATTGAGTATCGTTTCAATACGATTGCACAATTGACTACAGCTTGCATCCTTTCGTTCGAATTGGCCCAATAGAGGTTGTGTGCGACCATTGCGGTGCATTGAAGTTCGCTGGAGAAACACCTGGATTGTGCTGTCTTGGTTGGATTATTGCCTCCGCCACCTGAGCTATTGCATTCATTGCTTCGTGGCGAAATACCAGAATCACGACATTTTCTATCTATCCTACAGTTTGTTGACATTTTCTATCGAAAATCGAACACTCAAAGATACAATGGATGTTTCCAAATGACTTCATTTAGAGCAGATATTATCGAAGAACGCGGATTCAATCCGACATTCAAGGTCATTTCTGCTCGAGAGAGTAAACGTTCATTTTCTTTTGGTGATCATAAATCAGTAATTCTGACTTTCAAATTCACCATCGAATTGGATCATTGCAACAGCTTGAAGACGAACAGCATAGA
Organism: Tipula helvola; assembly: GCA_963556165.1. Lineage (NCBI taxonomy): Eukaryota > Metazoa > Arthropoda > Insecta > Diptera > Tipulidae > Tipula > Tipula helvola. Next base: position 293,792,316 of record OY744483.1, read on the forward strand.
TTCATCCAAATTTACTTCATGGGCCGTATGGACCAACTTGATCGGCATCAAACGATCAATACGGCAATGAAAAGAGCAATTCTTTAAGATCTACAGCAACTACTTCATGAACATCATGCATTGGTTCGGTTGTTCAAAACTGCGTTGGATCGCATACCAAGTGATGACTACAACATCGTGATCAGAGCGGATAAATGACCCGCTAGAATACACGAACACCAATTCAACGCTCCAACAATAGATGAAGTCGCAATTGCGATTCGAAAAAAATCGACCAGACCAAATAGATGACATCATATGTGCCGAGATTCCTGATCCCGACACCGATCCAGACCTACATAATGTTGTAATTATGAATATGATTCACGGTTCGTGTTCCAAGCGTTATCCACGAAATTTGACGGTGGATACTATCACTGTCAAGGATGGTTATCCACTGTATCGGTGTCGATCACCTGCTGATAACACTAGAACTATCACAACGAAAGTGAAAAGGAAACGATTTCGTGGTCGACAACACTTGGATTGTTCCATATTCGCCTCATCTTTCCAAAACATTCAAGGCGCATTGCAACGTGGATTATTGCAATTCAGTGAAGTCCATCAAATACATCTCCAAATAAGTCACGAAAGGCAGCGATATTGCGGTTTTTGGCGTTCAAACTCTCAATACCAACGATGATATCACGCACTATCAAGTTGGTCGATATGTGAGCTGCAATGAGGCGATTTGGCGTGTATTCTCATTCCTCATTCATGAACGTCACCCCACTGTTGTACATTTGGCAGTGTCTCTGGAGAATGACCACGTTGCTCTACTCTGGAACGCTTCATCGAAGAAATTTCAACGTCGGAAGCAAGGCGATGCGGTTCCTGATCGTTCGGATGAGCGTTCTACTGATGCTCTTGATCGCATTTACACAGTTCATCCGAAGAATGACGAATGCTTCTACTTGCGGTTATTGTTGGTGAATGTTAGTGGGCCGATATCATTTGAATCACTTCGAACTGTCAATGATGTAGTATGCCCAACATTTCATGCTGTCTGCCAACAGCTCAATTTGCTTGAAAACGATACTCATTGGGGCATGACAATCGCTGAAGCAATTGCTTCTGCATCTCCTAGTCAGATACGCACATTATTTGCTATCATTATTTCAACATGCTTCCCATCGAATCCACGTGAACTGTGGAACAAGTACAAAGATGACATATGAGAAGACATTTTACATCGAGTTCGTGTCAGTTCAGGGAATCCCGATCTCAAAGTGAATGAGGAGATACATAACCAGGTTTTGCTTTTGATCAAAGACATAAGTTACTTCATGTGCGGCAGTTTGTGAAATTGAACCAATGTATCACTGTTGAACCCCCAACAGAAACAAGTGTACGATACGTTAATGAAGACAATTGATGATGGAAATGGTGGCTTATTTTTCCTCGATGCGCCATGTGGGGAAGACATTCCTCATGTCATTGATTTTCGTGCGAGATCCGAAATGCTGCAGCAGTTGCTTTTTCAGGGATAGCGAACAGCTCATTCAACGTTGAAATTACCGTTAAATCTTCAAACAACTGAAAAACCGACATGCAACATTGTGAAACAGTCAGCAATGGCCAAAGTGTTGGTAGCAAATAAAATCATCATCTGGGATGAATGCACAATGGCGCACAAACGCGCATTGGAAGCACTCAATTGAACTATGAAAGATCTGAGCAATGACTGGCGATTTTCGTCAAACACTACCAGTCATTCCAAGATCGACCGCTGCCGATGAAATAAACGCTTGCCCCAAATCATCCGACTCTGTGAAAAAACTTCAGCTGATGACAAAAATGCGAGTTCCTATCGACGAATCAAACGGATTGATTTCGTTTCCGCTGAATTTCCGCAATTTCGTCTCATTGAAGGACGAGCTCATTAACAAAGTGTTGCCAAACATCATTGCTAACCACAAAAATCACAATTGGTTGAGTGAACGAAATCGATCGACTATGTAACAAACGAAGACGAAGCAACCAACTATCCAACTGAATTTTTAAACTCATTGGATCTGCCTGGCTTGCCACCGCATAATTTACAACTGAAGGTCGGCTCGGTAGTCATCGTGCTTCGAAATCTGAACCAACCAAAACTATGTAACGGAACGCGTTTCGAGGTGAGAAAACTCAAGGATTCACAGTACGGGGTTGGGGCGATGCTAAGTAATCGTTTCTCGGACGGAAGTGAAAGACCAATCCAATACGCGTCTCAAAGGTTAAGTTGGACTCAGCAAAATAACTCGCAAGTGGATAAAGAGGCATACGCTATTATTTTTGGCTTTAAAAAGTTCTACCAGTACGTTTATGGTCGAAAGCTTATACTGATTACTAACAACAAGGCGTTGCTACAGATTTTTGCCCCAACGAAGGGATTACCTGATATGTCGGCAATTGGAATGCTACATTATGCAATTTTTTTTACAATCATTTAATTACGATATTTGTTTCAAAAATTCGAAAGAACACGGCAATGGTGATTGTAAGTCACGACTACCGGTTTCAAGTACAGAAATCGTGAACAAAATTGAGGAGGCTGAAGTAATTGAAATTAATATGATTGAAACATTACCAGTTACGGTTACGGAATTGGGCAAAGCTACGGTCGAAGATCGCAATTTAAAATTCCTATTTGACGGCATTCGCAACGGACGTCAGGTTGATGCAATATTGATCAGTGAGTTTCGATCCAGAAGAATTGTTTAATTAGAAGAATACGTGTTTATGTACCAAAGCTATTATTACTTGATGAATTATATTCAACACATTTTGGAATGACTAGAATGAAAGCTTTAGCGCTTGGATATTGTTGGTGGGAAGGTATGAACCACGACATTGAGGAAATGGCAAGAAATTGCGCAAATTGCCAAATGTATAGATCAGAACCAACTAAAGCCTTATTGCATGTTTGGGATACATCGACAGAACCGTTTCAACGAGTACACATCGATTTTGCCAGACCATTTATGCATAATTATTTTTTGATCTTGGTCGATGCGTATTTTAAATGGCCCGAAGTACGAATAATAGAAAATATTACAACAGAGACAAAGATAAAAAATTGTAGAGAAATCTTTCCACCTATGGCATTCAACCACAAATTGGATGCCTCACTCAATCCCCAAATTAACATGAATCAAGCTAACTTCCAACTCAATCCTCAACTCACCCTAACTGAGACCTTCAATCAATTCCAACTCAACTCCCAATTCAACCGTCTATTCAGTCCCAAGTACGCGGCTCAACTCAATCCCGACTCTTAACTTAAACGACAACACTTAACCCTGTTATTTAATGGGGCTTTCGGATTATTGCGGCTACCGTAGGGTGAGCTATCGCGAAATTAAATTTCTGTTCAGCACTAGAAATTCTTCGAACTTAAAATAAAGATTCTAATTGCTTGAACCAAAGTTCAGGTAGGTCCTTCCAGAACTGCGGTATTGGCACTGCTGCAGCATTCACTATAACTGTGATTTTTGGAATTTGTACTTGGTATCAACCAACTTTATTTTCTTCGTCGGAATCCAGGATGCTTGAACTAAAATAAAATAAATGAATTTGTTGTCGCATCTAGCCATGAAATCAGCAAACTTGGCCATAATCCAGTCCTTTTCTCAACCCACTTTTGCCAGGCAAGTACAGCGTTTCTCGGGCGTGTTCAATTATTACCATTGCTTCACCACTCACTTAGCCGAACATCGTACTCCAATACCTCCATCTCAGTCGGATTGGTAAGGTGAGAAAGAAGAATCCATTTAATTGGACACCTAGATGCGAGGCGGCAGTTGAACGCAACTAAAGTTACTCTCATGGAACAATTCGCAAAAACACTGATGCTTCCCCTTAGTTTTTTTTCTTCATAAAGCTTTCCCCTCCCGAACAAAAGTATTCTGCCTTCGACAGACCAACTGTTGGCCTTAAATAAATAAACAGACCATTGAAAGTCTGTGTGTTTGGTTAAATCTATTGGAGTCAGATTTTTGTAAGTCTAAAAAGTGGTAATTGTGCATGCAGTTATAAGCCGAGATAGGGCTCTACCCGTAATGAGTGGGTAAGTTGATTTTTGCTCGTAAATAAATCTTATACCCATTCCAGAGTTCATCTCCAGTGACCTGGTGGCGGTAATGCTGGAGGTGTTGGGAAAAAGGGGCGAACAGGAGGCTGTAATGGCCCCCGCCTTCCTTGGTGGAACGGGGCGCTGGAAAAATTAAGAAAAAATCGAGGAAGTTATTTAACAAAGCTAAACGCACCAATGAATGGGGCGAGTACAAGTTGGCCTTGACTGAATGTAATCTCGAACCAAGGAGAACCAAAAGGGCAATTTGGAGAAGTTTCTGTGAAGGAATCAATGAATTGCCTTCTGTAGTGCGGCTCTAAAAAGTTCTGTCTAGAGTTTCCGGACTCTATACTGACGGAATCTCAGGAAGGCTCCTACGATGATGTAATTGAGGAAGTTTGAAGTCTTTCTGGTAGGATTTTTGCTCCTTAAGTAAGATGGGCTATTGGCTCTTTCTAATCTTTGAAGCCCACTGGAAGAGATGGCATTTTCCACCCTTACTGCATAAAGTTATTGAGGAAAGTTCCCCATTTTCTGCTGAAACCGATGCAAACAGTAATGAATCACCGAATCGGAAGTAAGAATCTTATAGGAAATCCGCTTCATCGGAATCAATCTGCACATCAATCTGGTAAATCCGCAGTGACGGCTCTTAGCGGCCTAGACACTAATATTGAAAAAGCGATTGCTGGACAAAAAAAAGCCATCTGTGCCTTCAATGACATTGAGAGCGCTGTTGATAATACCTCCTATAATTGTATAGAGTGGGCAGCAGGGGAAAAGGGGATTCCACCTCCCATAATTAGGTGGATCCATTCCATGTTGAAATATAGGAAGATTAGAACTAAATTAGGTGGTGAGTCAGTAACCATTAGGGCCGTAAAGGCCTGCTCTCAGTGTGGCGTTTTGTCTCCATTATTATGTTCATTGGTTATTGACAGACTACTAAACCTTTTGAATAGCCATAGGTATGATGTCCAGGGATACGCGGATGATCTGGCAATCGTAATCTGAGAGAAATTTGATAAAATCATCTCCGAACTCATGGAAGGACTTAACATCAATCCAAACAAAACGATTATTGTACCTTTTACGAGGAGGACAAAAAAATCTCTCTCGTTAAATGATTATATGTTCAGCACTCCAAAGAAATAAGTATCTAGGGATTATCCTGGATCAAAAGCAAAATTTACTTAAAGTTCAGAATAGAGCCCTTAAAGCCGGGCATGTCATAGACTCTATGGACGAACTTGGGGGTTACAACCAAAATGATCTACTGGGCATTTTTAACAATCAGAAGTGATGCAGCTACCGCCTAGAGATGTTGTGAAGTTCTTTAGGAGCCTGAATATCGTCTGGATGGCTAACTAAGTAGGGTTAAGAGCACAAAAGAACTTTATAGGTCGCAGTACTAGGTGGCTTTAACGCCCACATAGTCAGCCATAAAAAAAGGCCTACAGCCATTCCATCCGGCTAATGAAAAAAAAAAACACAAACCCCACAACGCCCAACTCAATCCTCAAACCACCGTGGTCACTTTCAATTATCTGAAATTACCAACCAAAACAAATTGGCGAAAACAAAAATTTAAATCGGATAAGCCATTCTCGAAATACCGTGGGTACAGACATCCAGACAGGGTCGAGAAATACGGTTGAGGACAAATAAAATTTTTGATCATTCATGATTTCAATAAATTTGGTCCTTTTGGACCGAATTTAAAAAGAAATTTTAGCCTAATATCACCAAATAAGACAATTAGGCCAAATTTGATCGCTATTTTGTCCCCAATTTACGAACCGGAAGCTTTTCAAATCGAAAAGAAAACAAATAATCACATCAACAGAACCGATTTTTGCTGATCAATTTGTCTGCCAACCAGTGAATTAAAGGAATACCGAGCAGTTCCAAATCATTTTGAACTAAAATTTTAATTATTCGTGCCGTACCACTCAGTGCTGCTTATGCACGTTCCTCCACATAAATCCAACAATTACTACTCCCGCCATCGAGCAAGAAATGTATTGCCAGAAATGATTCTGGCAATTATAAATTCAAAATACCGTTACAGATTTTAGACGTAAGAGTTTTAATCGGAGAACTATGGTTGCAAACCAAAATATTTCACAACAGCAGGATAGAACTAGAAAATGTTCCCTCATTTGTGATAAAGGAAGAATATCATTATGGCTGAATAAAGTATAAATGTTGTCGCCTAATACGTTTCGTAATGTTTGTGTTGTTGCTATATCAGAAATAATTTAAAAACTTCAACGGGTGCGATTTTCTCTACCTCGAGATTTTGGCTTTCTTCAATATTTGATGGACAGGACACTACGCTTTATAAAATTAGTCGAATTATGAAAAAGTAGGCAAACGTTATCAAACATTAACTTTCGACATTATTCAGTATCCATTATTTTATGTACTAGATTTAAAAGCGAAACTATCTAACAATTTTATTGACACGTTACATTTTACGATCTTAATACGATTTCAAGTGCAAATTCTTTAATTAGGTATATATTAGTTTATAAAATACGCAAAGCTGAAAAGAATTAGTATTTAAGCTGCTACTAACTAAATTTATTAATTAAGCACATAAAACAGATATAAAACTACTAATTCTAAAAAGAAAGCTTTTTTTTTTGTTCTTATGTATTAAGAAGCACAATTTGAAATTAAAAATCAAGACAAAAATTGTTGTTTTATATTTACCTGGTGGTATATCCATGTGATTAAAGGCTTTCGGAAAGTCATGCAAATCATTTGGATATTCTATACTTTTCCCCGAATACGAACTACTATTGAATTCATAATTGAAACCGGACGGTGGCACATTTCGCATATTAAGCGGACTATTTAGTGAATCATTTGATTCTCGTTTCACATTATTCAAATCAAAACGTGATTCACCCATCGAGATTTGTGGTATTGGTGGCAAAAAAACTTCATCCGATGTCATATTATCAATGGTATCTTGATTTATATCACTATCATTACCACCACCGCTGCCACCACCACCACCACCGCCATCAATAATTCGTTTCGATTTTTTTGGATAAATTGAAAATGTATCATTACTATAGTCATTTATACGCTTTGACGGATGATTCAATGATGTTGATAAATTTTCTAATTTTGAATTTCCACCAGGGAAACCACTTGAATTAATACCACCACCACCACCACTACTGCCACTTGAACCACCACCTCGAGGCTCTGGTGTACTCGATGCTGTTGGTTCATTATTTAAATTTAATTTCGATGCTTGATTATTATTTTGAGATAGAGGTGTTGGAGATTTTTGTGTTGTTGTTAAACCTTTAATTTGTAGGGTTTCCGCTATTTTCATAAATGTTGATAATTCGGAATGTTTTACATTTACTTCACCTTGGTACATAAATTGTAATAATTCCGACATAACGGTAAATGAAACATCCTTTAGGATAACTAAAAAACGAAAAAAAAAATGAAAATTAATTTTTGCTCAGATTCTTAATGATTTAAAAAAAAAAAATGTTTGGAATTTTCTGGTACCTTTTGCTAGTCATGCATTAATAAATACTAAATAATAATCAAGCATACTCATACAAAAAATAGAATGTGAATCTATTCTTATCGAAAATATTATTAAAAACGCAATCGAGTTTATTGATAAAACTATAATACATAATATTTACAAATAAATTGGATTAAATAAATATTTATTGACAATTGAAATTTAAAAATATTATTTATGGTTAATCATTTCCAAATAATTTAAAAATGATCAAAAAATACGACACAATATTCAAGTTGCAGAGAAACTAGGAATTCTAAACAATAAATGGAGTACAAAATTGTGTAGGCCGTACGATTCTCTGAAATTTCCGAAATTGATCTGGTGATCTTTAATAGTTTTAAAAGTTAGTTATTCTTTCTTTTTTTTTTGTTAAAGTATGTAATGTTACTCTTCCAGTGGATTTAATATCCTTTGAAGGAAAAGCTAGTAACGCTACTTTCGATGCCAAAACTAATTGGTTTTCTAAACAGTTGAATTTTGAGGAAATCTTTCAAAACTAATTTTTATTTATGATTCAGCTTTGCTTCGAAAATACCGGACTATTATGTGTCTCTCTCGAGGCCAAACAATTTTGTTCGAAAACGTTTTTGGCTTCAATGCTTAATTTACGAGTTATTTATAGGTGGATTAAGTAACTGCTTGTGCTTTAAAAATTGAATATAGGAGGCAATAGACACACCGTTTATCATAAGAATTATTGCATTAAGTATGCCGCAGAAGATTGAAACTCCATTGCCTCAGAGTTGATATGATTTTAAGGGTAAAACAGGCCAAGCGCGACGCGACATATTCCAAGCAATTAACACAATAGTCGTCAGCATTGAAGAGAGTCGCAAAATAATTTATGATGCGAGATACACCATTTTCCCGCTCTTAATTTTGCCTATACCGTAATGGCTTATTTCGGGGTCGCACTGAGCAACGAACGTATACAGGTAAGTTGGCTTGGTTTGCATTACCACTTTCATCTCTCGATGTGGATGATTTTGGTGAAACCGACGTTGCTGTTTCTGGTTCTGGCATTAGATTTATTCTTTTCGGCGAAAGCTTAGGTGATGGCAACGGTAGTACCGATCGTTCTACTAGTAATGATGCTTGCTTTGAACTCTGGTCCAAGTTAAACTCGTTCTCGATTGAAGTTGGTCGTCGGACTTCTGGAGACTTTAGATGAATCTGATTTTGGTGGCGTCTAGACTCCTCTCGATGACTCTACGATGACCATTTTTCGCCTGATGACTTTAGAGATTGTTCCCGGCATACAATACTGACCTGGTACAACTTCGACGTTTTTTCATTCGTTACTAAGACTGATATTAGAGTAAGCGGTTTTCGCCCGTGTAGAAGTTCTGCTGGAGATTTACCACTAGATGGATCAGGAGTAGCTCAGTAAATATTAAGGCACTTATAATGAGATTTTTGGCTATTTTATTCATCTGCCATGATTTTGGTGAAGGATGCTTTGAAAATTCGGACGAACCGCTCGGCTTGCCCGTTTGAAGCTGGATGAAACGATGCTGACTTCAGATGCTTAATACTATTCAGCTCACAAAATTTTCGGAGCTCTTTTGATGTGAATTGGGTGCCGTTGTCAGACACTATTGTTACTGGTAGACCCTCTGTACCGTGGTAGCTGTAGTGATATCTTTCAGCTCGATGGTATCACATCTTATTAAAGAATGGACCTGCGAAATCAACATGGATACGCTCCCAAGGATGCTTCGCAGCCGGCTAACGGGAGAATGTCTTCCTGGGGTCACTCATATTTGACTGGCACACTTGACACTCTGATACGATTCGTTCTATCTCTTTGTCAATATTCGGGAACCAAATGTATCTCCGAGCCATCTGCTTCATTCTAGTTGACCCCCAATAACCCTGGTGTCGAAGCTGAAGTACGTTTAGCTGTACTGCTTTTGGAATGACAACTCGGTTATGTTCTGTTTGAAGAAAATTTGACTGCAAAGATAAAGCAAACTTTCGATTGGAAAATGGATTGGTAAGAACACTTGGCCATCCGTCTCGTATGAAACACGAAACTCTTGTTAAAATTGGATCAGCGAGTGTTGCCCTCGCGATTAGCGAAGAATTTATAGGTAAATCATCTAGAGTCATTTGGCTTATATGATCCACGTTAGTCAAACTGATCAAACACCTCATCTTTGCCTACTGGCAGTCTGGATAATGCGTCTGCATTGACATGCTTTTCTGTTGTTATCTGGGAAACGATGAGAAATTACAACACCAACGCCATACTTGGTTGCGTCGGTAACAAGGATGATTGAACGATCCTCTTTGTAGTGGACTAATCTGGATGCCTTTAGCAGCTGCGATTCAGTATCTGAAAAGCGGTTTGTTGTCGATTGGCCCAAACGAACTTCACACCCTTGTGATGGTGCTCATTAAGTGGAGCGGCAATTGAAGCGAAATTCTGTAAGAATTTATTGTAATATGATTTTGCCAATGAATGCCTCCACTTGTTTGATATCAGTAGGACGCGGTATGTTCTTCAAAGGCCCAAGCCGCTTTTCTGATGGATGTATGCCCTGTGCGTTGATGATATACCCCGCGTATTCTATGTTCTGCACTGCAAACGTGCACTTATCCTTCTTACATCGTAGACCATTCTTGTCAAAGCAGCTCAGCAGTTCTTTGAGATTCAGCAGTTCTTTGATGATTACGTCATCTAGATACACCGCACACCAACCTTTGAAAAATTCCAGGAGCGCTGGCCACTCTGAAAGGAAAACGTTGCTATTGAAAAAGGCCCGAGGGTGTATTAATTACCGTCAATTGCTTAGACTCCTCCGATAACTCGCTTAGGTCAATTTTAGTGAAGAACTGCCCTCTTTGAAATTTATGAAACAATTCTTCTATGCGCGGAATTGGGTATCGATTGATTTATATTTGTGAGTTGATAGTAATTTTAAAATCTCCACAAATTCTTACTTTACCACCTGGCTTTTTTATCGATACAATTGGGAAGGTCCATCGACTAAAATTGATTGATTTAAGGATGCCGCTGGACACTAGTCTCTGAATCTCCTCATCCACGTCCTTCTTCAAAGCAAATGGTACGTTGTAATTCGGGTAATCCGCACAAATCCTCGAAGCACACTCGACTAGGTATTGCTGAGACGTATCTAGCACCGAATAGATATTGACTAGATTACGATTTGTTGATGTCCATAGTTCAAATTTTAGTGGCTTAAACCGGTCTAAACCAAGAAGTTTTGGCAGTATGCACTGCTTATCTTCCCATATAACTTGCACCTTAACAACACCTTTAAGCGGAACGCGAGTGTTTCCATAAGCCCTCAGAACCTTATTCGTCAGCTCATATGCTGGAGAGCCCAATTGATAGTATCCCTCAAGTCCGACCATAGAGCACGATGCTCCCTTGTCAACTTGAAAAGAGATTTCTCTGTTGTTAACACCGACATTGAACATAATTTTTTGCGGATCTTGCACCATTGCAGTTGACACTGTATCGGCTTCTTCTAGAAATTCTATTTCCAGGGTATAAACAGAGTTTATGTAATGAAAATCGCTCAGTTCATTAACTACGTGATTTCCTGATGAAAAGTAGTTTCGACCACGACCGCGTCCACGATGCCTTCCTACTCGATTATGATTTACTGTTGACTCTCGATTGATTGACTGGCATACACGGAAAAAATAAACTGATCCTCAGCTAAGAAAACGGACTTTTAATTCAAGAAAATGTACTTTTTCTTGATTTAAAAGCTAATTTTCTTATTTCTTTCGAGTTTTTCTTCATTTCAAGAAACAAAATTCTTACATGAAGAAAAACTAGATAGAAATAAGAAAATTAGCTTTTAAATCAAGAAAAAGTACATTTTCTTGAATTAAAAGTCCGTTTTCTTAGCTGAGGATCAATTTATTTTTTTCCGTGTACGCTGGCGATATACCCCTTCTTGCCTTGTCACAAATAGATGTGATGTGTCTACAATCTCGACGCTCAAGGGCTTCTTGGCATTCAGGATACGATTTCAAGCTGTTTGAAGAGTATTTAGTACATAAACGGTTATAGCCTCGACTTCGACCTCTTCTTTGATTGGTTCGCTGTTGATTGTGACCTTCTGTTGGTTTTATGTAATTGACTACAGCTGAATCGGAAATGGTAGCTTGAACTCCTTCTTTGATAATTACGCACGATCGTTTAAAGCATTCATAAGCTTGTGCTATTTCCACTACTTCCTCCAGTGTGGGGTTGGTTTTCAGTAAACAGCATTGCGCACCGGCTCATGTGGTGTATGCTTGATCAGTATGTCCCTAATTTCCCACTCTGTGTAAGCTTCCTCGCATCCAGCTTTTGGACAAATAAATGCACAATCTAATCCATAGTAAATTAGATTATAAGAGTTGCATCTCTATTGTTTATGGGATAAAATTACCTTTTTTTCGCAAATTGAGGGGTAGTTTTAACGCATAAAAAGGGCTTGGTTGCCGATAAAAAAAATGGTTCCCTTGTAAGATTATTTGTGAGTCTGTGATTTGGCGGCATGAGAGTAGAAGATTTATATTGTCGTGAGGTCGTGACCAATTGTGATGTTGGGGAAGCAGTCTCCAAATTTAAAAAAATACTTGCCCAAAATTACAGACAACGTTTGTAAAATATAAATGGTTGGTTTGGTGATCTTTATCGGACGCTTTGTGTGAAAAGTGTTGTCCGCGGAGCCGAATATAAAATTTAGTATTGTATAAACAATAAATATATAAAATAATAAAAATTATGTACAACGGGTAATCAACGTTTAGGCTGATACATCTTAATGCATTAAGATGTTTGTTTCTTTTAATTTATAATTTCTAAATTTTGGTTTCCCTTAAACTGTACAAATAAAGTTATCTCAATTGTACATAGTCCTACGTTAACAGGTCGTGTCTCGGATACAAGCTCCTCGGCATTTTTACCAGTAGCTTCTCAAAGAGTTTGAACGTGACTGGCAATAGTGAAATTGCCATATAAGATGAGGTTATGTGTTTTGGGATTATAATTACTTGTGCAATTTTCCACAAGCTTGATACATATTTGATTCTAAATGCTGCATTTATAAGATTGGTGAGCTTTCTTTGGCAGTTCTTTTAAGACTTCTGCAGTAATCAGATCGTAACCAGGAGACTTTTTCGTATTCATATTCGCTTTTATCTTACGCCTGACTTCTTTTGGCGTTGTCGGTAGGATTTCCTTACTTTCTTGCACAGCATATTCAGTTATTATCTCGGCTTCCAACGTTTGGATTTTATGTGGCTGGAATATTTTTTCGAGATGTTCAGCAAATTTTCGAACTTTTTCTTCATTATTCCTAGCCCATTTCTCACCGCTATTTTTATTGGAGGATTCTGCATTATTAGTCTTTTAATTTTTTCGGTTGCTTTCCAAAGAGAGTAATCAGTTCTGCTATCATTAGTTAATTTTCTTAAATACTTCCTGATTGATTCATTTTTTAATTCTTTGATCTCTCTTCTTAATTGTTGAGTGAGATTGTTCAAATTAGTTTTATATTGGGAGGCCCTTGTTTGTTGCCATACTCTTCTCGCTCTTCTTTTTTCTGCTAAGTATGAGTTCCCTAATTTCCATAGGGTAGTTATTTCCCTTGATTTTCTTTTTAATTTCAGGAGTATTTTCCCAAGCTGATTGCTGTATATCGTTTACAAATTTGTGAACTTCTTTGTCTAATTGCTGCTCGGTCTTTAATGGAACCATTAAGTTAATTTTTTCTTCTAGCGATAGTCTGAAGCATTCCAAATTAGTATGATTATTTACTAGAAATGAATTTCCTTCTTTCTGAATGATTTTTTCACTTAACGTGAACGATATTCAATCAGAGTTTAATTCTGACTTTCATCTACTTGTACATAATTTACAGATATACATATTCTTTATTATGAAAAAATCAATCAGATCCGGATTTTGTTTGAAAGTGCTTCACAACTGTATTTCCTAATAGCTTTTAGGAGTTCTTTACCCTTAGTCGTTGTTAATTTGGAGCCCCAGAGGACATTTTTTGCATTAAAATTTCCTCCAAGTACAAACCGTTTCCCTAGTTTACTGAGGAACTTGGGATAATCTTTTTCTTTCAATGCGTGCGTCGGACATTAACAGGAGTTGCTTGTATTTCTTTTCCTCTAGCAGTGTTTTCAGGGTGAATAGTATGATATATTTGATAATTTTTAAATTTAATGATTGTTTGTCTAGTGAACTGTGTTTCCGTGATGAGGCATACATCGATTTTTTCTGTGTCCAGGACCACCTGCAATTCTTTTTAATGTTGCATAAGTCCATTGGCATGCCAACATAAGATTCTAAGAACATTGGCCATTTTTCTGTTTAGATGTGGCTCTCTTAGTGCTGTACTCTAGTTTCTGTAATCGCTCATCAAACGTATTGAGTCTGCTAAAATTAATTTAAGTGTTTTACTTTTATCGTCATTTTGACCAGTTTTTTATGGATTTCCGTTACTCATCGTTACTTGAGCATAAGTCATTTTACAAAATTGTCCATGAGTAGTTCCCAATGCTCTACGATTTATTTCGGGTTGGTTCATACTAACTGTTGCTGCCTAAATAATCTGGGATTTTTAGCAATCACATTCCTATTTTTGATGTTTTGCAGTTCAATAGCAATGCTGAATCCTCTGTAGTTAGCCGAATGGTTTTATCCACAGTGAATGCATTTAGGCTGAACATTTTTATCTTTTACACAATTTTTGGTATGATGTTTACCTACTAAATATTTGACACACCTGGGTTCCCTGTTGCAATATTTTTATGTAGGTCCATAGGCTTGACATTGTTTACATTGTGGTATAAGCTTAGATTTTCTTAGAGGCTAAATAACCACTTTTCACTCCAAGATTTACTTGATAAATTTTTTCGATATCTTCATCAGTATCGAAGGTCAACATAAACATGTTGAAAGAAACTTTGCCTCTCCGTTTTAGGTTAATTGATCAGAAGGGATGCGAAGTATCATTTTCTTATTCACCAACATGTCTTGGAATTGGTTAAAATAATTGTAGTATAGCAATGATTGGACTCCCCCAGAATCCATGAGACCGACCTCCGAAGAGGTTGGATTTACCTGAGTAACAGGTGTACCACCTAGAGTGTTAGTTTCCATAACTTGAGTATATTGTAAGTTTCATCCCATTTGAAGAATCTTACAGTTACAAAAATACAGAGTTAAATTTTATTGGTTCACATAATATTGAATAAATAAGATCGGTGTAAACCAGACAAAAGACACCCTAGCTTAGATAGTCAGTTCAAACGTTCGAATGTGCCAATCAAATAATTCATATCGCACTAATTACAACATATAAAACATACCTTAATTGATTAATAAAAATCAGTTTCGATCAATTGTCAAAATAAATTTAGATTAATGATTCGTTGCAATGGTTCTAATAAGCATATCATTTACAGTAGGAAAAAACACATTTTCACCCTGATAGATAACATATCTCTACATCTATCTATATAGATATATCTGTCCACAATTAATTTATGTAGCTTAACAAAGTATTTTTAGCGCAAAAATATAAAAATTAGGTGATTTGTTCTAACCTAAAAAAATACCACATTTTTATCGTAATTAATTAGCAATAAGTACTGACAGACACATAAACATAATATCATTCGACTTCAATTGCATTTATTGTGCTGGCACAAATTAAATTTTGAATTGAGACAAAATGATCGAGAATAAATAAAATAATTGGCATTAGAATATCGATATAGTGTCAAAGTCTTAAAATAATATTTTCTCAATAGTGTTTTAAGATTCATTGATTAAATATATATATACATAAAATTTTCTTAGCACGTGTTCGGTCGTGTATTTTGAGATTAAATTATTAAATTCATCCAAGTTGTTATCTTTGATTTGTTTTTTGTTTTTTTTTTTTATTTCAAAGTACTTAAATACGATCATTACACAGTATATTATATTACTGATTTGATACATTTAAGTATGTAGTTCGAATAATGATCTCAAGTTTAGATAATAACATGCAACTAAATAAAATATTTTTCTAAATCGATTTTCCTCAAAATAGTTTTTGATCAATGTGTTATATTTATAAAATTTGCATCCGGTTTCAGTAGTCGAAAAAAAAAATTTTTTTGCGGTAGCCTTGGTATCAACATAGTATGTATACTAAAACAAGCGATTTTTTTTTTTCTTTTTTTCAAAACAGATATTTTACGTTCTCTAATCGTTGTTTAATTGCAACACCATGGCAATAGCACTATAATTACTTATCTAACATGTTTAGTTGATTTTATTTTTCTACATTATATACTATATACTAGCGTATGTGTACACTAAAAACAGGTCATTATTTTATGAAAAGATAAAAAAAATATTTTAACTAATGATTTATATAAAAATGTTAATAAAATAAATATTTTTTTATTTTTTATAAAACTAAGATAACTAAATAAGTTCATTAGGTCAATCTATCTATTTCTATGACTAAGATGAAAAAAAAAAAAAAAATCTAAATCATCAAAATGATTTAGAATTAAAATGTATTTTTGTTTGTATAAATAAATAAGATAATAAGATTTTTTTTTTTTCATTTAATTATAAAATTTTTATTTTTAATTAAATAAAATGTTCTTACATACACTATTACTTAAAACTACACATTTTACTTTGTTACACAGCAACAGAGTAAACGATATCTTGGTGAACTATTTTCGGTGCACTGAATTTAATTTATTTGAAATTAAAAGGCGCACGCGATGGTCTAGTTTAGAAAATATTTGAGGAAATTTTTCATGGTTACATTCATTGTGCTTATGCACTACACACATTATGTATGCAGTGAAAATTCGCTTACCACGACAAATATGTACAGTTTGCTAAATGTAGCAGTTTTGTACTCGTAGCGTAGTTATTTACGGAAGAATAAAGCTGCCCAATTGATTGGAGTATTCGACCAAGCTATAAATAAGATCTCCCGGAGATGACCGGGGCCTCTCCCGGTTTTGTTAATTAAACCGGTTACAAACACCTAGGTATAGTCAATAGTTAGTAACACAATCACAATACATTTCTAATTTACTTTTATGAATTATTGAAAATGAAAACTGCATTCTGAAATAACGTTTATTAGTTTGCTGAATCAGATTTCTGGAGTACTAGTAAAAATCGCAATCATATTTAATTAAATCTTACAGTTTATAAAATAGTGGCTCAGAGGTGACCAAAGATAATAAATATAATCAACATGAACTGCTTATTCAAATGATATACCTTACTGATATCTATCGCAACTCTGACACTAAAATTTAGCTCAAATTTGTATTATAAATGTAAAATTGCCGCAAACCTGTCACTATTAATTATGTAAAATTAAATTTGATTTGTGGTGGATGCTGGAAAGCTGTGTCAGATTCCACAGGTGTTTCTGATTATTAATCAATTGTCACTAAATACACTCTGCTAGTTGGAAAAAGTGACAAGCTGGGCATCCAGGAGGTAAAACTAATTCGAGTACGCTGAATCCAGTGTTGCTATAGTGACATTTCAAAGTTAGTCTCCATTTTTGAGATATCGCTTTCGACATGTTTTGGCTCAGAGTCAAAAATTTGTCAAAATATACACTCATTTTCTCGTTGATAGCTCTTCAACCATTAAGATTTTCGTTTAGCTTTCTTCAGCAAAGTATTTGCGCAAGTCAAAACAAACAACTTTGCCTAACATATCAAAACCGAATAACCACATCCACATTCAAATTTTTTGGTTATTTTATTCATCGAGAAATATAGATCCAATAGAAACTATTTAAAAAAAATTGAATCAATTCAGTCGATTTTATAGTGTTTTTTCATCATTTTTTCTAAACAAATCAACATTTTTTCATTTTTATTATTTCAATTATAAACTAGTTAAATACATGGAAATGTAACATAACCAAAAAGGACATAAAATCAAATTTCGCACAACATAAAAACTGAAAATCATAGGTACACTGAATTCAATAAAAATTTAACCTTTTTAAACAGAATCAAAAAAGGACCGAAATTAGACAGGTTAAAAAAGCTGGAAGTATACTAAAACAAAAACAACAACAATTTAATTAACGACAAAATCAACACCAAAACCAATCAAAATTACGACTTAATTTTATCCATAACTTAAAAACAAAGGTGGTGCCAAACAACAGCACATAGCAACAGTATATAAACAGCTTCAAAATAAATTATGTAATAGTAGTAAAAAAGAAACCGAAGAAGAGATTATTCTCGAAATCGATATCTCTAAAAAAGTTAACAAATTGTCACAATAAGGAAGAAATAAAAACTACAATATAAAATAAAAAATTAAAAGTTTTTCATTTAAATATATAAAGTGACAAATGAACCCAAAAAATCAAGTGAAAATTGGCTTGTGAAATCTGGTGAAATACGGATAGGTGTTTTACACTCAATTGCTTTTGTTACGTGTGTGGAAAATTTAAAATTATGACCAATCGCCGCAAAATAAGTGATGAAACCGCTGATTTATATCAACTATACTTTTCACGAAATGTTATTATTGGTGTAAATTGGACGCCATCTATTGTTTGTACGGTATGCATTTTCCATCTGCATAGATGGCAAAACACTGGAGCCGCAATGTCATTTGGTGTCCCGATGATATGGGTAGATCCACAAGTACATGCTCTAGTTCAATATTATGGGTGCATGAATTATATTCTCGGTACAAAAAGAAAAAAATTGATTCTTTTACAAACACTGTAACGGCATATGCTCAATTACCGCTGCCGCATTCAGATGAAATTCCCGTTCCGGAAAGATCAAACCCAACTGAAGAATATTTACCACCAACATTTGAATCTGATGAAACCGGAGAAATACCTGTATCACTCAATGTATCAACCATTAAATGTCACTGAGCCATGAAATCACATTGAAATCTCGCAAAATCGTTTGGATATTATGGTATTGTACACCGCCTAAAACTATCGCAGCAGCAATTCATTCTTTTGTCAAAGTTAAAACAAGTGAACATTTTGGCTCCAAATGTTCGGATATATCGTCATCGCCATTTTACGAATTTTTTCAAATCAATTGAGAATAATTCAGTCGCTTTTTGCACTGATTTCCGGGTTTGGTTTCCACAATGCACCATGCATATAATTCCGAAGATTGTCGATTGTTTATCGATTCCAACTCAAGAAATTCCGTTCCATAATTGCACTCAACACAAACACAAAGGAAACTTATGCATCAATAAAAAAAAATCGTTGATTTGATTAAATACAACGACCATCAGTGAAAAGAAGACTTGAAAGTGATAGCTTTTTGAAGAGGCTTGCGATTGGGTTACACTAAAAAAATGTGTTTTATGTACTTGTGGAATACACGTTTTGAAAGCGACCAACACAATGAACGGAACTGGGCTTTACGTGAGAACATTGTACTAATTGAAAAACTATTGCTAACACCGCTTCATATCAAGCTTGGAGTAGTTAAAAATTGCATAAAAGTGCTGAATCCACATAGAAATGCGTTTATCGAATTTCGTCGCATTTTTCCACGGTTAAGTGGAATGAAAATAAAAGAAGGTTGGTGTTTGAATCTATTCGAATCTAAGTTTTGATCAAATGAAATTTCATTTCGCATCATGTTTTTTATTAAAGGAATACTTAATGGACCGGATATTCGTCGTTTGATGAACGATGATGCATTTGAAAATTCTCGCAGTGAGCGAGAGCTTTTGGTATGGAAATATGTAAAAGAAGTTAATAAGAATGTCCTCGGAATTAATCGATCCGATGAATGGCGCAAACATATTGAAAACATGTTGACCACTTTTCATAATACGAATGTCATCGAAAATACATTTTTTACATTGCCATGTAGAAAAATTTGCCGAACAATCACCAGTCGAATCCGATGAGCACGGCGAGTTTTTTCACCAAGTGACGGCAAGGCTCGAACATTGGTACAGCGGTAAAAAGCTACATGTACTCTTGGGTGACATTTGTTGGTATTTACAAGAGGAAGAAGATCCCGAAAACGATATAAAAGAATCAGAAAATTAAAATTGAAAAGATAAGAAAAATCACCATAAAATCAATTGAATCTGTATTTGTCGATGCGATATTTATTCGATTGATTTCAATCGATTTAAATTCAATAAATGGTCGAAAAATGATAAAAAGTGTTTTTTGTCGAAATGAAAAGAAATAAAAAAACACAAAATGTGAATGTGGATGTGGTTTTTCGGTCTTGATATGTTCGGCAAAATTGTTTGACTTGACTTGCGTAACAACTTTGCTGAAGAAAGTATAACGAAAATCTTAATGGTTCAAATACTATTGGCGAACAACGGAAAAAAGCCTGTTTTTTACTACACCTTGGATAAAAAGACTCACTGGATGCCATTTTTCATATTTAATTGATCGGCAAATTATTGGCCGGAATAATAGGAACAACATTGCTGAAGAAAGCAAAAAAAAAATCTTAATGGCTCAAGATCTATCAACGTGAAAATGAGTGTATATTTTGACAAATTTTTAACTCTGAGCCAAAACATGTCGAAAGCAAATATTGGGACTAACTTTGAAATGAGACTAGCACCATTGAATTCAGCGCATTCGAATTAGTTTTACCTTCTGGGTGCCCAGCTTGTCACAAAAAAAACTCAGCGATTCAAACAGAGTGTTATGTATTTCTTTTACAAAATCGAAAATAATTTGAATTTTAAATCTCTGAAACAAATTATAAATTAAAAATTAATTCATTCATTCTTCAAATTCAAATGCTAATTTAGTACCTCGAACAAATCTCTGAAAACCAATTATAGTGTTATACATTCGTTTAAACGACTATGTTTTTTGAATATAGTTCTAAGAGTAAAGTGTTTTGATTTTTTTCAAGTAGTCTAAATTGTGTCTTAAATCTATTGCTAAGATAAACCATTAGTAAAAAATTTAGTGTTTTACTTTAATAAATTGAAAAATTTAAATTTCAGGTAGACATTCGTTTAAATGCACTTCTGATAATGTACTAAAATAAAAAACAAAATTAGCAATATTTCATATATTATATTATTTAATATTTGGCCTGGCCCCAACCTTTCTGAATAACTTCGAAAATTCGAGTAAGCATTGAATTTGTTAAATTTTTGAGGGTTTTCGGATCAATTGTGGCCCAACATTCACGGATGGCACTTTTCAAATCTTTAATTGAATTGTATTGCTGTCCATTTCCATAAACATATCGGGGAAGGCCCTCGTAAAGGTTTTAGATGGGATTGCAATCACCACACAGTGCTTTCTCGAGAAAAACATTCCGCTTTTTGAATGGCTAGCTTGCAATCCTGAATGCAATCCTATCGAAAACCTTTAGAGGGCCCAGTTCAACCCGCGAAAGGAACCCAGCTCAACCCTAAACTCAACCGCAAACTCTACGCCAAACTCAATCCTCAAACCAGTATATTTAAAAAAATTGTTCAACTGTTCACAATATACTAATTCCACCCTAACACAACTCCAACTCAACTTCAACTCAACCGACAAATTGACCCCTAATTCAACGTTCAACTCAACCACAAACTCAATGCCCAACTCGAAATACTGCCCAACTCAATTAGTATGGCAGGTATCCGATTCTCTTGACGTACAGGTTCCAAAAGATTTTAAAATATCCGCCTTGATGATAGAAACTGATTGGCGGAAAAAAATCGAATTGGGACCAGCCGTTCTCGAGATACCATGGGTTCAGACATCCAGACCGTCCAGACAGATAGAGACTCAGGTCCTTTCAAAACGTCGAAAAAAGTGGTTTTAGACCAACCAAAATGTTGCTCATTTTTGACATGATTTCAATACTTTAGTCTTTTTAGACCGAAGTAATTAAAATTTAATTCACTCATTTTCAAAATTGAAATGCTGCTTTAGTACCTCGAACAAACCTCAGAAAACCCATTATTGACTCAAAAATCCATAGTCACTGCTTCATAATTGTAATAATATACACCAGTGGCCCTATTCTGGTAATTCCCGGGGAATAGGGAATATTTTGTTTTTACAGCAGTTATTCCCCAGATAAATTGTTCCAACTTTTTATTCCCCATTTCCAAAAGTGCATTCTGGCAATTGGGGAATAAATATACAGGGGAAATAAATTTAGTTGTACGTGTTCTCCATGGAATCACATTAAAATAAGTAAAGATCCGCGAAGATTTTTATTAATATGATTAATTATTAATATCAACTAGAGATAGACACACATTATCGTTAAAAAATTTATTCCCTATCAATTCTTTCATAAAATAGGTATGGAAAAACAAACGTCAAAACTGCTGTAATTGGGAATAATTTTTTCCCAATAAATTTTTTTTCCCAAACACCGGAATACACTTTGGGGAAAAGGGAATAAAACTGCTACAAAATTTAAAATTTCTATTCCCCGGGAATTACCAGAATAGGGCCACAGGTGCAGAAAACACCTACAGTCTTCATCAAACAATTTTAGCTAATTACATAAAATATCCACTCAAGCTCACTCATATTTCCTTGCCCACCTAGAGTAGATATCACTACCCTCGCATACAACAACTATACTCCCTTCATAAAATACCAAAATTAGCAACGGCTTAACATTATAATACTGTTATTCCAACAAAAATGCAACGAAAAAAAAACTATGTTTACAACATGTCAGCACTGACATGTACCAAACACGGAATATTCGGTCAACCTTAAATAAAAGTAAAAATTACGGAACAATTCCATTTCATAATTGTACAAAATTATCAAATATTTGTGTAACAACTGTATGTTTATTTTCTCGCTGGTGATACATCCCAAAGAGGAATTCGGCTGCTTCATGAAGAAGGTTCGTAATCATTTTTTTAACGGATAATGAGTGATTAATTCATTGATCTTACATTAACCAGCCGGGAATCGAACCCTGGACCTCCGGAGCTTAAAGCAAGCATGCTATTACTGTATGCTAAGCAACTAAAATTTCAACATATTACGTCAAAACTTTGGTATATACGGCAACTTTTAATCAACAATTATCAACGTCCAGCTGTAAGGAACAATTTATAAGGAACCTAACAAATGACAACTCTCTGACAGTATAACGTAACAAAGCATTTGTTGCTCCAAACGTGTAAACCATTCAGATAGTGAATTCAATCGGCTAACTCAAAGTCAATATCCTCGTATTTTGTTTTAGTAATTTCGGGAAGTCGAATTTGGTTAACTATAGCGTAATTTTAGTTTTTATTAATTTTGACAACTCATTACATAACATTGTTTGGTTATGTCGTTTCAAATAATTACAAATGCATCAGATGATGATATAGTTGAATTTAGCAAAAAATTTGGCATACTGAAGTCAAAATTGACAACCGTTGAAAAGTTTTCAACCCAAGAGGACAAAACAATTCCTCAAATGAACATCATTTTCGAAATCGAACGGCGTATCTTGGCAAAGTGTTCGTACAACATGAAAGAGGAAAAACTTACAAATTTTCATACCATTTTTGAACAATTCGAAGACCGGAATCCCAACTTAATAGACAGGGTTGAATTTCAAAGCGAACCATTTGCGGATCAAACGATTCTTTAACAAAGAAACCCAATATTTCCCGAAACTAAATTCCCTTTTTTTTTATGGTAGCGACATGACACAGTGGATAACATTTCGTGATACATACGTTGCAGTTATTCACAAAAACGATAATTTGGGTGAAATAGTCAAATTTAAATTGCGGCAATGCAAAAGAGACAATCGGCCATATCACTTTAACTAAAACCGGTTATGAAAAGCCATAGGAAACTTCACTTCGCTTATATGATCATCCTCGTCTAATCGTGGATAAATATATTGAAGCACTACTCGATCTCGTTCCAATTGTAAAACGTAGTGAAAGTGAGCCTCGAAAAATTTAAATTGTGTGCTGTCCCACATATTTTTCGTTGGGTGCAAGCAATTTACAATTAGACAGTCTATCCCAATTGATTGTTATCAAATATTAAATCGTAAATTAGATAGACTTGCCACCAATCCCTTTACACCTGTTTTGACGGGACAGACAATTTAATAATTGAATGTTCCTTGTCCGGAGTTAATTTGGGCGGAACGCGGTTTATTCCGTTTTAGCATCGACTGCGCAATAGGTACGTTTTCTGTTTTTTTTTTTCGAACTTTCTGGAAACATTTAGAAACAAAATGTTGTCCCGAGTTCCAAAGGTGGCAAGACTAAAATTAGGTGATAAAACTCGTGGGTGGTGAGTGGGAGAAATCAATTGAGCAACCAACCGGCCTGGGTATAAATCAAGTCATTTAAATGTCATGTCCTAAGAGAAGTCCATAAATCAACGTCAAAACCCGTTAACGCAGATCCAACTTTAAAACAAAAACCGCCATTGGGTAATTTTACAAAACATTCAGGTAATAAATCATTTTTTAAAGTAGAGTCTTCAAATTTTTCTAATCAACAACCTTCAATGTGACATGTGAACATTGCAGTAAGGCCACTCATCCGTATTTTGTGTGTCCCATATTCAACAACCTAACACCAAAACAGCGATATGGCAAAATAAACTAAGCCAAGGCTTGTTTAAACTGTGTTAATCCGAAGGATAAAACTTTGAATTTCCGATTAATTCGATGCAGTATTTGTAATAGTCCTCATCAATCCCTTTACATAAAGAATACTCCAAGACAAATGGAGCTACCAGAGACATAACTCAAGATCAACTTTCAATCGCCGTCCCATCTGCTAATCCTCCTCTAGCACCTATGAATCAGTTTTTGGCTGGTTAGTGTTTGGAAAATTTGAGCAAAAGGTTGAACATTATTTTTCCGTTTTTGAAATTCAATCTTACGTTGATAGCGAATCCAAAAAAAAGTTCCTATCCACGGATGAAAAATCATGTGAAACATAATTCACCCAAACCACAATTCGTGAAACTAATGGAAGATGTATTGTATCGTTTCTATTTCCTAACAACTTCGAAAATCTAGGCGAATCTAAATCAACAGCTTTGAAGCGATTTAATCATTTAGAACGCAAGTTGAACAATCATTCCGATATTAAACATTTATATGTATGTAGAATTCATTAATGAGTAGTCCTACCTAGGCCATATGAAACTCGTTAATGACACCAATGGGTTCGAATAAACAGCTTACTACAAGCCACACCATGATATTAAGCGGCCTTCTACTTCTTCCACAAAATTTCGCGTAGTGTTTGACGCTTCTGCGCAAACATCACGCAACATTTCATTGAATGA
Organism: Tipula helvola; assembly: GCA_963556165.1. Taxonomy (NCBI): domain Eukaryota; kingdom Metazoa; phylum Arthropoda; class Insecta; order Diptera; family Tipulidae; genus Tipula; species Tipula helvola. The sequence continues at coordinate 293,817,277 of OY744483.1, forward strand.
GAAGATGTTAGTGCGGGTCTGACGGTTCAGGACAATTTGTTTGATATCACTATTCGATTTAAAACCTACAAGTATGTCATTACGAGTGACATCTCGAAAATGTATCGACAAAAATCAACAAAAATTAAACCCCGCTCCAAAGAATTCTTTGGCAAGAACAGTTAAACCAACTAATTCGAACAAACGAGTTATCAAAACCAACTGGCCTATGACGAACGTGGCCGATTTCATTTCAAAAAGTGGTGTTCCATTGACAAACAACTTCTAATTGGTATTCCTCTCAAAGATCGTGAAGAATTAAAATACAACGAATTTAGCTTGGGAAATTTCATTAAAGCTCTAGGATTGCAGTTGCAACTAAAGGAATATCTTTTCATCTTTAAACCGCCAGAGTTTAACCAACAATCCCAATAACGAAACGTGCTATAGTTTCAGATGGAGCAAAGTTGTATGATCCCTTGGGATTCTTATATTCAATTATAATTACAGGTACGAGTAAAATATTAATACAAACATTATGGGGAAAACAGCTTGACTGGGACGATGCCTGTACCCAACGAACTTCAGAAACTTTGGACAAACTATCAAAACGCTTTGAAATCAATTTCAACGCTTGAATTACATCGTAATGTCATAGGTCACACAGCAACAAATGGAATAGTTCGAACAGAACTTCACGGATTTAGTGACACGTCGGAAAAGGCGTTTGGAGCTTACCCCTACGTCAAAACTGTCGATTCAGCAAATAAAGTGTTATACCCTAGACAGACTGCGATTTAATAAATCCGATTTAGCTAAACTCGTTCAAGTACTCTATGCAAAACAAAGCGATTAGCTAAAATTGAGATTGACATACTGCGACTGAACTCGAAAATTTCATTAAATCGGATTTATTAAACCGCAGTCTGTCAGAGGTATTAGTAAGATTGCTTTGCAGCAAATTGCGAGTAGCTCCATTAAAGACATTTTCACTTCCGTTAAACTAAAAAATCTTTGTCCGTTGTTGAACTAGATCGCAGTATAACACTCATTATTAAACTCGTTTAACAAATTTATTTTAAAGAGCAATACAAATGATTGCTAAACCCGTGTCCAAAAGAACTAATTTAACAACTTTAAACCCATTTTTACACTCAGATGGTGTCATGTGTCATCCGAGTGGGAGAGAGACTAAACAATGCAGCGAACCTAGATTTTTATGTTAAACATCAGATTCTATTGCCTCAGAAAAACAATTTAACCAACCTTATCTTTCTGCATGAACATATCATCATGCTGGGCCCCAATTGCTTTTATTGTTTATTCGCAAAAAATATTGGCCAGTACATGGCAAAAATCAAACCAATAACTTCACAGCAAATAATGGGTGATTTACCTATTGAGCGCTTTTACTCAGTTTAAGTCAATTTATAATACAGGAGTGAATTTCTACGGCCCTCTTTTCATAAAACTTAGCAACATTCGAAAAGCACAAAAATGTACGTAGCATCTTTGTTTGCCTAAGCACCAAGCCAATACACCTTGAAATTGTCCAAAATTTGTCAACCGACTCATTTATAAACTGTCCGAAAAGAATTAGTCGACGAGGTAAAATTGTTACCATTTGGTCAGAAAATGCGTCTATGTTTCAGAGCATCAATTATAAGCTCAAAGAATTTTGCAGTTTATTACTGTCACAGGCTGAACTCACAAAAATAACCGAATTTTGTACGTTTCACCGAATTTGTTGGAAGTTCACTCCCCTATGCACGCCTATCTTTGGAGGGAATATGGAAAGCCTTCGTAAAGTCTTTTAAGACGCACCTCAAAAGAGCCACTAGGGAGAGAGTTTTGTATTTTGAGAAGTTTAGTACACTCGTCGTACAGATAGAGGGAATACTAAACTCTCGCCTAATTAAAAGGGGCCTAAGCCTTTAGGAATACTAAACTCTCGCCTGAAAATCATCTTTTCGATTCCAACTAACAAGCAGACTCATTGATTGTTTCTGGAAAAGGTATTCTTTAGAATGTGGACAACGGTTTCTGATAATCTCGAGCCAGGAGATGTTTCTATTCTCATTCAGAATAACTGACCGCCAACTAAATGGCCGCTGTCAATGGTGGTTTCGACTATGTCAGGGACAGACGGGAGAGTACGTGTTGTTGAATTGGAAACAATGATTGATGGAGTAAAAATGAATTTTAAGCGATTTGTGTCAAAAATGTATAAACTGCCGATAGAAACATAAATGTAATAACTTTATATATGTGTACTGAATTAAATAGTTAACATTATATATTCATGCAATGACACTTTGCAACCTTGTTTTCATTGAGAAAGCCAACTTCCGCGTTATTTGGGGGCTATTCTTGGCCCATTCCTCCAAAATGACCCGTTTTAATTGTTTCTTTTGCTTCAAATAATGCCATAAATTATCAATGGAGTTGAGATCTGGTGGCTGAGGAGGATGAGGGAGTGTTGACTTTACATTGTACAATAACCATTCCTTGATCAGCTTTGAGGAGTGGTTCGGGTCATTGTCATGTACGGAGCGAAATTCGTGCCCATGTTCCATTTTTGCAGTACTGGTTCACAAATTATCCTTCAAAATATCCAAATAATCAAACCGATTCATTATGGTTTCAGTGAAGGTCAAATGTCCTACACCCCTTCAGTTAAAAGTTCCTCAAACCATTATACTTCCGCCACCATGTTTTACTTAAGTTCAGTGTTGGGTTTTTGTCCGAGCTTGAATTGCTCTCATCAAAATTATAACTGGAATTGGGCGACCAGAAAGTTTCTGGATTTGTTTATTTGAGTCCGAAACCAAACTTACATACGGGGCTGTACAGTTATTATATACTAAGTACCTTTTTTAGTTTAAAAACTAAGAAACAATACAACCAATACAACACGTATTTGCCACGTGTATTTTACGGACGGATACATAAATACAGTGGTAGCATTATAATTAAGCCACAGAGTATTAAAGTGAAAGGAAAATCACAATTAAGCAACCGGAACGTAGCCCAAGGAATTGCTTTTGCTAAAGAGCGTTTAGCAAGACCTAGGACATTTTCAACGTGGGTGAAGGTGATGGAAGAGCATACGTAAGACGACCTCGAAACCAGAAGCTTAACCCTCAGTATGCAAAAACAAAAACAAAAAATCAATGGTTTGGGCATGTTTCACATACCAAGGAGTTGTCCTATCGTCAATATCGAACGAATTATGGGAGTCCTTAAATCAAGCGAAATACCCGATCAAAATGTAGATGATTATACGGTCTTCTGCCACGATGGCATATTATCAGCACTCCAAATATAGTTTAAAAATATGAACTGCATATTTAGAACGGCAAATGTTAAATGAGAAGCCTCAATAAGGACACCGATCAACAATATTTATGAGCCCAAATTCAGGAGATTTAGAAAATATAGTCTTGAAGCGAAAAGTTTCCCAACCAAATATTGTCTTGAAACAAAAGCTTTTCCCAATCAAATATTTAACATAAACGAAAAAAACCTGGAAAGAGAATAATGGCATTCACAACATTTTTCGACTTGTTAATCAGAAAAAATGAAGAGGCCAATCATTTATATCTACCAAAAAAGTAGAAATATCAAAATCTCCCGTACTTTAACGCAAGTCTTACAAAGTGTATCGACCCTGAACGAAAAATGAGCAACTTCCTTGAGTTCTCTATGTAGTAGTTTGGTTTCGTACTGAAAAGTTCGCACGGACAAAAGTTCGATCTAATCCTCATGTAGCTACGAACAAACTACAAAAATATCATACAATTCTCACTTCATACATTAATTATGAGGCAAGAACGTACTGATCTAGCGAATTATATTCACTAAATAAAAAAATTCAAGGAAACCCCTCATTTCTGTGTGTTTTATGCCCACACAAATAATAGAAAGAGATATTTATGATTAATATGCATATAATAGATATTTAATATGCAATATTTATAGCAAATTGCATTGCAATGTATTTTATTGCTTTTTTTGTTAATTTGTATTTTTTCATCCATTTTGGTAAACAAACAAAAAAAAGATAATTTGAATAAAAAAAAATAATCATTACAAATCGAGAAGTCAAGCCAGAAGTATTGAACTTTTATTTAAATTGTGTGCGATTCATCAAACTCCTCAAATAAATTAATTATTAAGAAGAGAAACCAGCAACCAGCTTAATCCAATACAGTCCACTATTTTGTTGTGCTCGATTGAAGACACCTTGAGTTCTCTATGTAGTAGTTTGGTTTCGTACTGAAAAGTTCGCACGGACAAAAGTTCGATCTAATCCTCATGTAGCTACGAACAAACTACAAAAATACAATTCTCACTTCATACATTAAGTATGAGGCAAGAACGTACTGATCTAGCGAATTATATTCACTAAATAAAAAAATTCAAGGAAACCCCTCATTTCTGTGTGTTTTATGCCCACACAAATAATAGAAAGAGAAATTTGTCTGTGTATTAAAATCAATAAGATTCTTTCGGCTTTTTATAGAATAAATATATTGACAATAATGGATGGCATCACAATGTTGTGAATGCCATTATTGTTAATATATTTTGTCTATAAAAAGCCGAAAGAATCTTATTGGAGATAAAACTAAATAAAAACCTTCCAAAATACATACCGAAATTTAATTTTCATGCGCAGAAATATTTGTCTGTTTTTGTTAAAGTCCGCTTTACGCTGGTACAGCATTTTCTGCAAAAGGTTACAGCATCTAGGAGGGAGAGTAATGAGCCCGGATGGTATGCATCATATACCGACCGGCAGTATTGTCAGGTTCATTAAGAGCCTGAATATTGACTGGACGGCTCATTAAGTAGGGTCCATGCACAAAAGATCTTTTAGGTCGCAGTGCGGGGTGGCTTGAACGCCCACATGGCCCTCAACTAATAATAATAATAAATACGCTGGTACTAAATGCCGAAGTTATACAAATTTTATGTGCAGTAAAATGGAGTTTAGCATAATGTGCCAACAATATCTTTGACAGATGTTTGATAAATAAATGTTGATACCATGTATGGATGTTTTGGATACGACCGCCAAATAAAATTTTATGTTTTGCATACTATATTATAAGAAGAGGTTCGGTAGATTTTGCCGTCAGTAAATGGACAGTTCTTTTTAGCAGTAATAATTCTGGATTATTTGCCAAATCTAACTGCTTTAATGCTTATATCTTAAGTACATATAAAGCAGTAAAACAACTAATTCTACCTTTGGGTATTATTCCATAAGGCCTAAATTCTATATTTATTTATCTTTCCTTCAAAATAGCGTTTATCAGTCATGTATTTTGATGAAACGATAATTAAACGAAAACAACAAAAAAATTGTATGTACTCGTATATATAATATATATACCTATAAATAGTATAATTGAAAATAACAAATTGAATACAATATACAATACAATTTTTATCGTTTTAGCTGTTATCCAAAAATGTTGATATTAATTATTGCTTAATTAAAGATTAAATTTCGAAGATAAATAAAAATGTAAAGTCCATATAAAATCAACGTGATGATGATGACTGGTCACTTATGTAAGTAGTATGTATGTACAAAGAGAAAAAAAAATCATCTCGATTTTGATCTTTGTCCGCATTGGTAAATATACAAATGTATTACCAAGCAGCCGCGTTTTGATTTTACAACAATCAATAAAAATTCAATCGCGCGAAATGTTAACAACACGATATGTAGCTTGGACATCTCAATTTCACAGTGATAAACCACACTAAAAATAATTAAATTCAATGCTAAAATACTAATATTGTAACAGTTATCATATTATGCGCGATAAAATTTTGAATATTATTTTTTTATCAATCCAATAACGAATTCTAAGAAATTGTGAATTTTATCGTATCGGATTTATTTTGTTCAATATTTATTCTTACGTCTATAATTTCTACACAAACATAAATACAATATTATGTTTTAGAATTTGGACTGATGTTCACGGGTATATCTATTTCATCAGCTAATTCGTGTCAATTGACTCGTGCTATACTCCATAAAAATCACTTAAAATTGTGTATGTGAAGCAATCATATTGTGGCACTTGCCCTCCCACATTGAATCATATAAACTAATTATTTTTTTTTTTTTGTTGTATTTTTGTTTCTAGTATATGTAATGTATGTTGACATTTGAATCCAAAAACAACAACATCGAACAAAAAATTATTTCATTTATCTTACAAAATGTTTATTAAATGGTATGTACTTGTTGTATAAGTACATTTAATTTAAGAAACAGAAAATACAATTTTTTATTTATTCAAATTATATTATCTTATTTCTCAATTTATATTTCCCTAACCTCTAACAGGACTCCTCAAAAAAAAAAATAGATAATTTTTGTGTTATATATTTTTATAGTTACGAAGAAAAAAAAAATTTTTACTGATAAGTTTTATTTTTTTCTCGTGTATACAATTTCTGTGTATGTTTCAAAAATATTATTTAATTGGATTAAAATAAAAAAAAAAAACAGATTTTTGATAAAATAAATTATTAATTAATAATATTTTATACTATTTGAAATGATAAGAAATGCATCTTGTATATGTAATCAATAATTAGTTGGAAATTGGAAATTTCTACTGTTTTAGAAAATGATGAAAATAGCTAAATATGTATTTCAAGTCAAGTAAGTTAGTGTTCGTTTAATTAAATCAGTAAATTACTAATAGCATAGCCAGTTTTAAGCAATAAGACGTCTTATCATACATATTTATTGAACATTTTCAAGTAATTTCTATACTTTTAATTTCCTGTCAAATTTTTAAAATGCCGAAGTTTGAGAGAAAAACAAATGAAAAACGATCTCCCATTTAAATATAGGTACTATTTATTCCAAATGCTGTAGAAGTCCAAATTTCATTTTGTCGGCTGTATAATAATCGTACAACAATTAAAGAAGGTTCGAAAATCCTAGAAAATCATTATTCATTAACCATTATTGTGAAATCTATGGTCTCAACTTTAAATTATTAATTGTCCTAGAATGAAATCTGAAAATGTATTACAAATATTAAACTCTATTAAATTCATAAATTGAAACAAAAAAACAAAATCTCCTGAAAGTTTAGCAACAATAGAGTTGTGGGAGGTTATATTCGAACTTGAGCTTCTTAGAATTTATCAAAACTTTTGCGAATGAATTGTATGCCAGTTGAATATTTTAAAACAGTATTCCAATTTGAGGTTAATTTTTAAATTTGCCGCCATTTAACGTGGCCAAAAAATACATGACGGTACTGTTTACGTATCGTTATACAGGTATTTTCATATCACATATATTGGTATGTGATACGAATTGAGTAAACATTTGTTGTTTCTTTTATTTATTGTATCAACATTAAATAATTGTGAAATTGTATTAAGAATGATTCGATAAGGTTGATTTCTATGTAATTTATTTATTTAATTATTTAATTATCCTTATTAATTCAAATATTTAGGTAAAAGGGATAATCTGGGTGGAGATCGGATGCCTTGATTTTACTCATATAACTAGAATTATATTATGTAATTAAAAGTTCTCGATTTAAGCTTAATTATGGTTAAAATATATATTTGTGCTGAATATACATAATAATTAGGCGAATATAAATTAAATAATAAATCTAGTAATACTTTGTTCCACATATTAACATTGGTAGAGCATATTCAAACTGAGATTTTCCACCCAGCGACTCACCTTTTTTGAGTGACTTTTAGCTAAAAGCGAGAAAAAGCGATTGTGGACTATGCGAATATACTCGCTCTCGCTTTTATTTTCGACCATATATAGTAGTAGGAAAAATGCATTTTATGTTGAGGGTTTAGCATATTATATACATTATAGGTAATTCAAAAAATTTGAATTTTGCTGTCACATATCTTATGAATATTATGAATGTAAAATTATTGTTTTAATTATAAAATTTTGTCACTTGAACCAAACAGTACAAATCTTAAAATGAAAAACTAATGATTGAATTTAATCAATTTATGTGCTCAATAGGAAAATTTACCTATCAATTATTACAATAAGTACAGAAAACAATCACCGAATATCACAGAAGGGAACAAGACGAAATAATTTTATATAATTGATAATTTAGCAAACAACACCATAATATTTCCACTGTTAGCCACAAACAACATCACACTTGAAATATGACAACCCGAAATTAAATGTTAAACAAATTTTTTAGGTAGTCCCGTTCTACCAGTCTCATTCAAACAGAATTGAAAGTATTCAGAAACAGTTTTTGTTATTTGTTCTCAGAAAATTACCGTCTCTCGAACGGGACAATAATTTCAGACTATCATGTAGACCGATGCCGTTTTCTGAATGTCCAATCTTTAAGTGCTAAAAGTACATGCGCAAATGCCACATTTACACGGGACATGATTTGTGGTGAAATAGACTGCTCCGACATTCTTTCATGTTTTAATATTTATACTCCTCAACGCAGCTTACGCCCCCGGGAACTTGTTCATATTCCGACTGCAAGTAGCAACTAAAGCTTCCATGGCCCTATAGCGCGTATTCAACGAGATCTCAACGCCGTAGTGGATTGTCTCGATTTCAATATTTCCAGAGACGAGTTTAAAAAACGAATCGCTAGATTTTTGTTTTAAATGTAGTTTCATAATGTTTTGTTGTTATTGTTGGATCTATTGATGTCGTTATAACCTTATCTGTTATTGTATAAAATTGTTTGACTTTTTATAATATTTTTTAATAATGTAAGCCATTTTTGCATGTACATGCTATGCTGTTGGTTAATAAATAAATAAATAAATAGCATCAATATGATTTTTTCGGCTTTATATAGACAAAATATATAACAATAATGGCATTTACAACATTTTCGACTGGTTAATCAGAAATAGGACTTACCTTTCACAGAATTGAGGGTTTTCCCTTGGGTTTTTGATTTAGTGAATATAATTCGCTAGATCAGTACGTTCTTATCTCAAACTTTATGTATGGAGTGAGAATTGTATTTTTGTAGGTTGGTCGTAGCTACCTGACGAGTAGACCGAACTTTTCAGTACGAAACCAAACTATCAACATAAAGAACTCAGGGAAGGTTATCATTTTTTTGTTCAGAGTTAATACACTTTGTATGATTTTTGGGTTAAAGTACGGGGGGGATTTTGATATTTCTAATTTTGGTAGATGTATAACACCGAAAGAAATGTTTATACAGGCCGTCTAGTTCGCTCTTTAGACAGATCCTTTCAAAGAAATGTGCTCTATATGTGTTTATCATAGAGGTAAATACTATAGAGAAGAAATAAACAAACGTCGAGCGTTCAGAAATCTGTGCGAAAAAGAGAAAGACTAAAATAGTTTAGGGCTGTTTTTAGAATTTTATTCAATGCATTGAAAAGGAGTGGGTTGCTTAAATCAAACTATTAAAGTTAAAAAAAATTTATTTTAGTTGTAAATACACGGATAATTATTATTTAGTTCAATTTTTTTAATAAAATTAATTTTATTATTAAAAATAACTTTTCTAAAAATGCGTCATTATTTTACACTTAAAGTTGTAAACAAATCGTAAGATTCCTAAGCACCCAACAACAACAAAATTTGTTTTTATTTGATAATTATGTTAAATTTAAATTAAAAGTGCACTTTTTTATCCCAAATTACAATAATTACATCACAATTTTAATTTCATTATATGAATAAAACTTATCGATGAAAAGAAATTCCAGATAATTTGTTGCGAGTATTGTTACGACATTTTAAGATTGAACACTTCATTTTTCATAATTTTTTTTAATAGTTTTTCACAAATAATAATTATATTTTTAAATTGATTTGTTTTATTTGATAATTTTGAATTTTCACGAAACTACGCACAACCACTTATATTAACTTGGGACGTTCAAGAGTTTAAATTATAGTTCTTAAATATACATAATGTGTTGGGTATTGGATACAATCATAAATTAGCTAGAATTTTAATTATTTAATTATTTAAATTTTTTTTAGATTGATGTTTGGCTTTCAGATTTAGTATATCTTAAGCGTTTCCTGTGATTAATTGCCAAATTAAGTTGTGATTTGAATTAACAATTGGTGGAATGTTCTAAAATTATAATGTAATGATTATAATATTGGTTAAGTTGAGTTTTAAGTCAGAAATGATACATGGAGGGCAGCAATTGTTTGGGGGATATGAGTAAGCGTTGGGTTTTCGGAGGAATATTACTGGAGCCTGAAGTAACAGGTGAATGGTGGATTGGGGATTAGAACAGGTTATTTTTGTTTACTCAGATGTTACATAAATAAGTTGATTAATTATTTCTGTTCCAGATTTCCAGTTACAGCTATTAATTATAAATAATTTGTCATGTATTTGATATAATTGTAAATTATTTAAGTTTTTGATCATTTCAAATTTCTTTAGATTTAAAATTAGTTTTCAGAGTTAATATAGTTTCTGTGTTTAATAATAACTTCTATTCAAAATTAGAGTTTGCAAAAACCCGGATTTTCAGGTTCGAAAAATCATAAAACCCGGGTTTTGCAAACCGTAGTCGAATAATTTACGATTTAAATTGTTAATTGGTGGAGTAAGCTAAAATCAATGACCCATGCAATGCGCTTGTTTTTTTGGGGATGAGTGCTGAGCAAATTGGGTGTTTAGCGACTGGTTGGATTGAGGTACCTCTGGAACCTTATTTGGCTGCAATTGGATGCGTTCTAGATTGGATCTGGGTTGGCAAGGATCTTCTTAAGCGGATTGAATAATAAATTAATTGTTTTAAGGTTCAGAGGTGTCCTGAAAATCATTTCTATCTAGTTGGTTGACTTATTTTTGGGTTGCCTATAACTGACGCCAATATAATTTTGAATACATATTTAGATCAGTAAAGACAAAGGTGTGTGGACATAAGTGGACATAAGGTTTTAGGGTTTTCAGCTGAGGGGAGGAGCAGTGATTGGGGCTGCGGGGTGAGGATATTGGGCAGTGTTTGTATGGTTGGATATGTTGAGATGTGCTCATATGTTGGGTATATCTCGGCATAACAACAAACTGCTACATCATCGTCAGCTGCCACAAATTTTTCAAATTTATTAACAGGCAGCCCATCAGTTTGATGAACTGGTGGAATCACTTCAACTTTGTTGAGCTCATCGTTCCTAATAATAGCGAATCCGGCTTTTTAAGCAGTATCAATTTACATAACAGCATCAAGTACATTTATACTATTGGATATACGAGCCTTAACGTAGCTATAATTTTTTTCAGAATGCAGGTTCTGTAAAAGCTTTTGAAGTTTTTTATAATGCCTTGATCAAGAGGTAGGATTCTTGAGGTCATATTTGATGGTAAAAATCACAATTCCAACGGACCCAATCTTAGAAAATCTCGACAACATACATGCCGATTTGTTTAAGGAAAAGCTTAAAGAATATATTGCCCACTGTGCCGATTAATATTATGGCCTTACGACTCAAAGAGCAAGCAAACTGACTTTCAGATGGCCAAATATTATGAATTGCAAATGCCAGCGCGTTCAAATTTCTAAAATATTTTCTTTAATTTTAATTTTAGTGTTAAGTATATATTTTGAAAATAGCAATAATGCCGACATATTAACACGGGGGACGCGTAAAATACGTTTTTTATAGATTAATAGTAGAATGAAGCATATTGTAATACTTAGTGTTTCTTCACCACCGCAGTTAGACCTATAAGTTAGATATTTGAAGGTCAAAATAATAATGATAAACTATGCTTACCACAAAATGAACTAATATAGCCTAATGGCAAACTGACCAAATAAAATGCCAATTCTGATTAATTTCTTCATAATTAAAAACATATCTGTCAATTATACAAGACAGCAGAAAAATATCATTCAGAAAATAATCGATTAATTTCTATTAAATAAACAAGACTAAGTGAGTTAGACTAAGTGTTGTCCAACGCAAGGCTCGTTGGCCAAAATCCTGCCCGCGATGAATATTTTCTGGTCCGGCGATTTCGGTTTAATATTTAAATTTTTCACTTTGGACACCCCTAACTTAACGGTTTCAATGAGGAACGAGGAGAAATTAAAAATAGAAAATTAAGAGAAATAACTACCTACAGCAGTACTGATCATTCACTTTGGAAAGCAATCAAAAGAACTAAAAGACCAATAATGCACAAGAATAAACCTCGAAGATTAGCGAAACGCCTGGAAAAAATATTTCAACCAAAGGGGTCCACCAAGCCATTTTTTTCATATTCGGAAACAGGTAGTAATCGCTGGGTGCCAAACTTCTTAACCTAACTCATACAAGTTAGCCATGGCGACTACACACTTATGTATATGCACGTGTACATTGTCTTGATGGAAAAAACTTTTTTCTTCGCCAAATGTGGTCATTTTTCCCGTAAATCGTCGTGAAATTGGTCCAATAAGTCTGCACAATATTTTCTGTTTATCGTTTTCCCCTTTTCAAGGTAATCGTTATGGAATATACCGCGTGCATCCCAAAAAACTGTCGCCAACACCTTGTTGGGTGACAGACCCATGTTTACTCTCTTCGGCGGCGATTCGCCTGCATAAATCCACTGTTTCGAGTTTTCGATTGTTCCTTGGTCTCCGGTGTATGGTAATGGACCCATGGACCCACGCAAAAACATGGTAGGATTACGATTAAATATCGCTAAACATTCCTTTGAAGTTGTAATTCGATAACGCTTGTGCTCAATTGTAAGCAAACGCGGCAGCCAACGCGCGAATAGCTTTCTCATGCCCAAATATTTCATCAAGATGTTATGTACTTGCCCGATTGAAATGCCTACAACCTCAGAAATCGCGCGCAATCCAATATCATACCATAGAGTTTATCGACCATATATGGTGCGGTAATCTCAATTGGACGCCTCGAACGTTCTGCTTCATTAATACTTGTACGACCACAACGAAATTCAGCAAACCACTTCTGAATCGTTCAAAATGCTGGTGAAGAATCTCCATAATATTTGTTAAGTCATTTTTGGGTTTGCGTAATATTTTTGCCTTACAAAAAGGATATAAGTATGCTTTCAAATGTTATAAAAACTGAACTTTCCAACAGATCTGTGTGAAAATTTTTCCTTGGCCTACTTAAAGATAGTACTTTCCAAATGTTGTATGAAATTGTATGAAAAGATGCTATCTATTACATTTGTCATGTTAACGAACTACCCTCGTAGCTTGTTTGTTTTATTTTAGTTATGTTTGTAAGACTCAAAATTAATCGGAGGTTTAATAAATGAAAAGTCATTCATACAATGCCGTTATTAAGTAAGTAATCGTATTCTTAATAGATTCTGCTTCTACGTTTAAAAATCTTTTAAATCTAAACCTAATTTTATGATTTTGTTCATGCCGGTCAAATTATTTTTGATCTCGAATATCGATATTTTTTTTTTTTTGCGGCAAATCCAAGATTCATTATTATCAGTCAGTAATAAAAACAATTCAAATAGTGAATCTCAATTATAATTTTTTTTTTTTTTTCATATCGAAAAAAAAAAAAAAACTTGGCGCTTACTTTACATTTTATGTGCTCATGTAACCTAAACATTTCACAATAAATACATAACATATTTATGTATATATTCACTGTCAGGGTTTTTAAAAAAATCTACTTACCATACTCTTTTATTGATAATAATATTATTTTGATAAATTTAAAAATATCTGTTTGTGTAGTAGCTAAGAGAAGATGTTTTATACACTTAAATTGTATTTATAATTTCTTATTGCACATATACAAATTACGTAATGTATTAATTATAAATATAACAGAATAAGTAATATACATTTAATCGATTTAACTATCTAGCAAATAAATGATCAGGACAACTTGACATGAAACGAGATGATATTGGACAATGCTTCTCAACGTATTGATTGCGATCCAAAAGTTTGTCGTGAAATATTATAAAAAGTCCATAAAAGAAAGTTATGAAATATCTTGGTAATAACGCTAATTGGCCCAAATTTCAAGAAAAACAAACTCAAAAAAATATAAAGAATATGTCTTCAAAGCAATATTTCTAAATACTTTACGAAGCTTGAGTTTACTTGCACTTGAGCTTATCCGATAAGAAAAAAACAGTAACCGTTTGTAAAAAGTTATATAAAAAACTAATTAGCAATGTCTATGCAATGCAATTCTAGCATAATAAACATTAATTTTATATAAGAAACAATTTTAGCATTAATTTGTTTCGAACCACATTGATAGGTAACTATACAATGTATTGTATGAAGAAGCACTTCATAAAAGCGTTAAACAAATCCCAAATTTTCAAACCTCTCCGAAACGTAGCTGAAAGCAAAAATTTTCATTACATCCGAAATTAGAACTTCAATAGTTGATTGACTGCATACAAATCACAATGACCGATTTATCTAATAAGCGTCAAGCAGGTGAAATACATCATTTATAGAGCTGAAGTTTGTAATTCTCTGTTTTCAATACCAAAAAAGACAACAATAATGCTACCAGAACTTTTCGAAAACAGTTACAAGTAATAAAAGAGGACGTTACGAAATATAAAAAGAATTATGCCGGAAACACATGAGCGGAAATTTTGCCTGCAGCACTGCGCGCAAAAATACATGTGATGCTTTAATTAATTTTTTTCATTCATTATGGCACTTGTCACAAAAAGTTTATTTTCTGTCAACAAATTAAAAAAATTGATTGAATAAAATAAAAAGTATATAGATAGAAGTATAGATTTGCATTCTTTTACGTAATGTAGCCTACTGATGCGCAGCAAAATTAGAAATAGAGATAAAACTTGCATAATTAAGCATGTCATGCAGAATAGATGTCCCTAATTGATTTCATAGGCACGAGTGCACTCTAATTTTGATGCATGCATAATTATGCACATCTGTTTCTCGCATAAAGCTTGAAGTAAACATCTGCTTGTTGGGGTGCGTTAAATTCTAGTATCTGTTTCTTGGGTAGAGATGGCACCACTAACCGTTGAACGAAGAAAAATGGAAAAAAAAAGTCAAAAAATTGTCTGTGTACATAAAATTGTTTTCTATCTTTCAACCGAGATTTTATTTTTTTATTTCGTTTAATATTAATATTAGATTCGTTTTAATATTTAATTATTGAGTTGCTTATTGGGATTCGTTCAATTACTCGTAATGCCATCTCTATCTAATACCGTAGACAGACACAGAGTTAATCGCGATTTTCAGTTGTCATTTTTGTCAAAAATCGCGTTGTGGAAACAAAATAATCCGGTTTAGGTGAAAATCGTTTAATGACAGACGACTGTCATTACACAATCTTCACAAAAAACTGGATTATTTCGTTTTCACAACGCGATTTTTGACAATCGGAATAAATGAAAATCGCGATTAACTTTGTGTCTGTCTACCGTATAAGATTCATGTTGTCTTCAAAATTTGATAGTGATTTTCCTTATAGCTATTACAAGTTATTTGGTAGCTATGGCAACTATGATGTGCGGAATACTTGTGTGTAATTCCTTATAAAACAGTGTATTCTAATTTTAACGCAAGGAAAATTCTGCACGTCTATTTCTCCATTGCGAATAAAAGTTTGTCAGTCAAAATAAAATGAGATAAACATATGAAATCGGTGGTTGTATGAACGAAACATCTAACGAAGTCAGTCAGACAAGATTTGAGTTACAAAAAAGGTGTGCCTGGATTAGTGGACTGTCATAATTATCAAGTATTAAATTGAAATAAGTTCAACTAACACATCTGCATAAATATTGGGGACGATAAAAATATTTTATTATCATTGCGATTTTAAGGTAGAGATGTTTTAAATTTTTAATTTTACGACGGAAAATATTCCAAAACAACAATTTTGAAATGAGTATTAATAATAATTAATTTTTTAGATAATTTTGAGATGTGAAAATAATCGAATAATTGCTAATACTTAATTTTTTTTTGATAGTCATTGATTATGTTTTGGTTTGATGTCAAAATTTATCCATAAAATCTTGGTGGATACCTATCATGATACAAATATTACAAGGTATGCTTGACAGCCACGTGGAGCGTGACGTCACTCAGAGTCAATTTGAATATTTTTTTGCGAATTGGTTTAGGTTTATAAGAATATTTTTAGGTTTTGGAAATGGAAATAAATTTCAACGATTATACACGATAGAAAAAACACAAATCCCAACCAAACGGAGTCAATGTTACGAAATATACTTATAACTCAAAGTGACGTCACTAAAATAGACTAGGAGATGATGACAGGTGATGTTCTCCCCCTTTTGCACCGCATGCCTTTTTAAGGGTTGATAATTAACCCTAAGGTATGAAAGATAGAAAGGTTCTTGGCCGCTGCACGCTTTCCGAAAATAAGGAAAATCGCTTTTCTTTTTGTGACTGTGATATCAGACTACCTGCCTTTGTAACATAAGGTAGTACAAACAAATTGAAGCCCTAATAATTGAAGGCATGCAATCCTCAGCGGCCGAAAGGGCTCAAAGGGTTATGTAAAAATGAAAAAAATTACAGACTATTTCCGTGTTTTCAAATTGCATGTCGATGTAAAGAATTAAAGTTTTAATCATAAAAACACTCTGGGAAATTTGGCATGCGCCCCTCGTATGACCAAGGGTGGAAAATGTCGGGAAAACTCTGTAAACATTCAGTATAGGTTTTCCGTGATTTTAAACATTCCACCCTTGGTCATACGAGGGCCGCATGCCAATTATCCCAGAATGTTTTTATGATTAAAGCTTTAATTCTTTAGATCGACATGCAATTTGAAAACACGGAAATAGCCTGTAATTTTTCTCATTTTAACGTAACCCTTTGAGCCCTTTCGGCCGATGCGGATTGCATGCCTTCAATTATTAGGGCTTCAATTTGTTTGTACTACCTTATATTACAAAGGCAGGCAGTATATCACGGAAAAACACTAAAATTCTTCACAAAAAAAGCGATTTTCCTTATTTTCAGAAAGTGTGCAGCAGCCAAGAACCCTTCTATCTTTCATATTGTAAGGTTAATTATCAACCTTTAAAAAGGCATGCAGTGCAAAATGGGAGAACGTCACCTGTCACCATCTCCTAGTCTAAAAGGAAAAATGGCGATATGTCGATTGGTTGGAACATACCTTGTATATTTATACCATGGATACCCATACAAAAAAAAAATGCTTATCACAATTCACACTCTAATGGATTAGTGTTTTTTTTTGTCTCCTTTCGGCTTCAAGTCAGCTCAGTCAATTAGTATTAGTGCAATACGGGCAGTATAAAGCCTCTAGGGCCTCTAATTCTGAGTCTGCGAGCAAATTGTTTAAAAACCAGAGTAATGCGAATTCGAAGTTTGTTGGAAAAGGAATTAAAAGAATAGTTCACTTCTTGGATTTACTAAAATTTGGGAGTTAGACATAAGTATGTATGCAGCCGGGATTGAATCGGTTCACCGCGAAAATAAGCTCACCGCTTTACGTTATACCGCCTGCTTAATTCACCGTTTTTACGATTCACCGTCATAATAGTTCACCGCTTACGATTTACCGTTTTCACTATAATTTTTTTTGGGACAATTTAAACGGGCATACAAGAAAATATTAATATTTGATGGGGGATCGATATAAAATATTGCAGTGTCATTAATAGATTCTATATATAATCCGCACCTACGTGCGGCACGCAGTGCGACATGTTTGCTTATCCTGGCTCCTAAGTTAAATTAGGGATCTCCATTTTCCAGAATATTTTAAAACTAATTTAATTTTTTTATTTATAAATTTGTTGCCAGTTAATTATTTTTGTGCGCGGTGAAATTTGCTGTCGGTAAACCGTCGCGGTGAAATTTGCTGTCGGTAAACCGTGTGCGGTGAACTGTTAAGCGGCGAACCATGGGCGGTAAACCATGAGGCGGTGAACCGTACCCAACCCTATGCAGCCACAAGCGTAGAGTTACCGCGAATACCGAAGTTATAACTTATAATTTCCTAATTGTTCTGTAAACCACAAAATACTTAAATCAAAATAATAAAAAACGGTTATCTTATTATCGAATAACCCTACAGCACCGGCAAAAAACGTCGACTAAGTAGTGTAGGTAGTAACAACACATTTAAAATACGCATCTGGTTTAATAATTGGGCATTTTTTTAAAGGTCCCAAAGTTACCCAACAAATAAAAACGTCGGGTCGATGTTTAAAATAGATTGAGAAACACTGAAAAATACAGACACAAATAAACTATGTAGAGTAAAAAATCTACATTATTCTTTTGGTAAGAAGAGATACATTTTTTATAATTATTAATGTAAAAATACATGAATAATTTATTTGAATTTATGTTGATTATTTATACAATAGATAGTAATCAACCCCTCAAGGTTGTTCGACATGTCATTTTTATTTTACATTACATACTGTCAAAATGACAGATTTGTTCGACAAAAATTAAGCCCTCAAAAATTATTTTCATTCTACATCCAGTCTCTATCTCTCTCACTGTTTCTATTATACAAAATGCAATACACAAGACACAACAACACACGCCACAATAAAAACAACAATTGGATATTTTTTTTTGTACTTACTGATAGGATGTTTGCAGGGATTCGTAATAAACATTTCTTGAAAATATGGACTACATATTGCCAAAACAATTTTATGCGCTTGTAATAATTTGCCATCACAAGCCAATGTAACATCAACTAAATCACCACGATCATAAAGATTTTGAAAACCTGTCGCTATATTATCTTGGAAATTATTCCAACACAATGCAAATTCATCCATTTTTTCAATAAAAAAAAGCAATTAAATTTTATTATTTTTTATAAACTTTTCTTTTTTTTAAAAAAAAAAACACTTTTATCCTATATTAATACAAATATATTAATTACACTAAATATTTTTTATTACAAATAATATTTTTTAATCACATTACAATATTTTATTTTTTTAATATTATCGTAAATAACTTTGAACTCTGTCTTAAGATGGTCTAAAATATACTAAATTCAATGTGTGATGATTAAAAATTATGTAAACATTAAAAATTGATTGGTATAACTGAATATGACACTTGTAAAATTTACACTACATAGTCTACATTTTATCACGTTATAAATAAATGTTGAATTATATAAAATATGTACAATTATTTTTAATAATTTATTAATAAAATTACGAGATAATAAAACTTTTTCGATTTCACACTACGCTGTTTGACGTTTGTCGAGCGACTGACATAACAAAAATTAGACCATTCACTAAAATTTTTAACAGTGTACATATACTCTAATGTCATTTTGACAATTTTATTCCATTGTTCACATCGATTTTCAATTAACGTTTACATTATTATTTTGCTTTTTTCATTTTAAATTGCATCAATTATTTTTTATTATTATTATTATTGTTATTATTATTATTATTTTTATTATTATTGCCGTTAATAATACAAAATAAAAAACTATTTATACAAAGTATAAGATATATAAAAAATAATGACTGGATATGATGAAAATTATTGGGGTTCATCATCAAGTTCTTATAATTATGTAGAACAACATACACAGCAACAAGGCTTTGGTAATTTAATATAATATCTATTGTATATATGTATATATATTTATAAAATGGTCGCAAATTTATTTAACAAAATAATAATAAGGAATAAAACCAAATAGATTACGAGTCTAACGACACTACAACAACATTCAATAATAATTTAAATCAAAATTATCATGGACAACCACCGGTTACATTTGCGCCTTCGCTATATTATCGTGGTGGTGGTGAGGAATTTAGCGGTGAACAATCAACCACCTATGGTACCAATTATGATGAATATGGGGAGCAACCATTACTCGATGAACTAGAAATATATCCGGAGCGAATATTAGAAAAATCATTAGCTGTGCTAAATCCATATTCAAATGGTTTGGCCAATGATCCAGAGTATTTATTTCGGCAAGCCGATTTAGCCGGTCCGGTTATGTTTTGCTTGGGGCTGGCCACATCTCTTTTTGTATCGGGACACAAAGCAAATTTTGGATATATTTATGGTATATCGTTAATCTCAGTATTGGTTATTTATGCATTAATTTCACTAATGTGTAATAATCCGGATAATTTTATAAGTGTTACCGGTGTGGCGAGCATACTTGGATATTGCATCCTACCGGTGGTATGGCTTGCAATATTAGGAATATTTCTATCATTAAATACAAATTTTGGTTTAATTTTAACGATACTCTCGATATTCCTATCAACTATGGCGGCAAGCCGTATATTTACTGTGATGACCGGAGAACCAAATCAAAGATATTTATTTGCATTCCCGTGTGCTCTTGTCTATATTTTATTTTCATTGCTAGTATTATTTTAATTACACAAATCATTATTTATTGAATTATTTATTAAATTATTTATTACCTCGAATAAAATCATTAAAATTTTTCTTATTAAGAAATTTGTTTTAATCTTTCAATTTAAAAGTTGTCGATGTTAAAATTTGTTTTGAACATGGGCTAAACAACTGGGCAGGGTTAAGGTGTTAATCGTAACGTGCTGAGAATCAACCTGGCTGGGAGCCAATAGTCTAAAAACTAGCTCAGTTTCTAACGGGTATCCGGATTTTGTAGCCATACCTGTGCACCGCTGATCTCTGCACAGATGGGCATTTTTCTCTATTACTCGTGGGATCCTTGTGGATAATTCAATTGAAAACAACAAAGAGTGCGGAACTCTTAAAATTCTGGAAACTGCTGGAGGGATATCGGCTTCTAAGCCCTGTCCTGAAAGCCAAGATATTAAGCGAGATATGAGCAAAATTATTGCTGGTTTCTCTAATACTACAAAAGTGCTGGGGAGCTTTGGCTACTAGGTCTGGTTCACAAACAGCAGGGATTAAGAAGGTCATAAGCTCGTTTAAAGCTAGTCCCTCTATCTCTTTGGGAAAGGACAAAGGTTCTAACATAACTGATTCCGGAATATCATATTATCAGACCCGAAGGATGGCGTGGAAAGCTCTTACAGGGTGAATGAAATACCGTTAGCATACCAGACGGTTAAGGAAAGGGAAATGCTCCGCTTGGGCTATGATGCTGACTGGTAGTAAGCCTAAGAGGCATCTGATGCTTTTCAAGTAGCTATGTTTCGAGCGTCCCCTCTGAGTAGACCTTTGGGAAAACAAACTACCTTGGTGGTCGAAATAGCTCTAAGCTCACGTTAACAATGCAAAAGGCTTATCAGAATATCCAAGAAAACAAGAACTGCTGCGGATTGGGACTGCTATAAGGAAGTCTTCAGAACATATAGGTATGTACTAAGCAATGCCAAAATAAGTGCCTGGAGGCTCTACTGTGGTAAAATACAGAAGTCCTCAAATGCTGCGAGATGGGAAAAAGCTCTCTTTGCTATCCCAAAGACCTTACATAGCCCTATAAGCTTATGCTAGGTGTGAAGGCTTATCTTGGCCGGTATTTCTTTAGCAGATTTGTAGATGTGGGTACACCGCATGGTGGAGTCTTGTCCCTCCCTCTTTGGAAGTTAGACATTAATGACCTGTTACTGGACCTGGAGGGACAAGGCTTGCACCTTAAGAGAGCGCAAGCAAAGCGCGTTTGACATTCTTTCAGAATGGGCCTAATGTAGGAAATACAAATCTCCTCAGATTGATCCTCTACCTCTTACTTTAGATGGTATTAGCTTGACATTTACTGATAAAGCGAAATACTTGGGTCTTATTTTGTACAGTAAATATAGCTGGAAGTCTAATATCTAAGCATAAAGAAAGCAGCGCTATCCTCCTGTAAAAACACTGTTGAAAAAAAAATGAGATCCTGAAGCCCACATCGTATACTGGCTCTTTACCGCAGTGATGCTCGTAAGGCCCATACAATTATATGGAATTTTTGTTTGGTGGCCAGCCTTGAACAGTATGGCTAAATAAAAGTCTGAGGAAAATACAGAGAACTCCCATCTTGTGTATTATGATGCATTCAGGAGCACACCCACTCAGGCACTGTGGATTCTTTTTCCACTCATACCGCTAGAGATATTCTGAGAATTCAAATTGCAGCGAGCACAGAAGGCTCAAATCCATTTCTGTGTGGACCTGTAACAATAGGAGATAGGACCCCCATTGGTTCCTGGTACCACCGACAACATGATTAAGTTGCATACGGGCAATACTAAAACATATTGCAAACACACACATGTTAAATGTACAGGATAATATCTTACAAATCAATGTTAAAGAAAAGTTAGATGAAGAGGTAACATGCATGCTCCATAATGGTAATCATCCAGGCAACTAAACAGATGGCAATGTTTACAAAGAAGTGCAAAACCGCAGATTTCCCCTTCACATAAAAATAAGTGGAGAAATCACAGCCCTCTACAAATTCGAATCCATCTTGTCATAGGTACAACATACTTTACTGGTACAACATGTGTGCAGAAACTCAAAGAAAGCAATTGAAAGTCAAACTTCGGAAGGATATCGTACCAAAGAAAACCATTCAACGGCAGTGTTCCAGGTGTAAGGCGGATCATGCTAAATGATGGCAAATGGGCCATATAAAGGTGTAAAGCGACACGTGTTGATAACTTCCAGGCTAGGGCCCATCTAACAAAGCCCAGTCGTAAACGGAGCTCTATGGATACCAAGCGATCTCCAGTTGTAATTAGCCTTACCTGCGCATGCAATCTCTTGAAAATAAACCTTTAAAGGTTATGTTTCACCTTATTCCAGTCGACATTTTTGGTAAACAGATGGCGGCAAATAGGGCTGTGTGACTTTCAGCCGTCTCTCAGTGGACGTGTCTTGATACGGAACACTCGTCTAAAGGTATAGTTCGCTAAAGGATGAGCTGGCGAACCTTAACTACAGTATACCTACTCCACGCTTCGAGAAGGGCTTACGGACCATGTTCCGTTCTTGGGAATCCTGAAAGGACAGGTCATTAACGAAAACCGAAGATTTGCAATTCTTCAAGGACTGCTCCAAGCTAGACGGCAAAGTGGGAGCTGGAGTATTCTGTGCTAAATTAAATGTGAACATTTTTATTCGCCTCTCTGATTACTGCACGTGAATTAAGAACAGTCGTAGGAATTCTCACGGGACTTTACCGTTTTGAAGAACATGCAAGAATGTTGTTTCTGGAGGCAATGTCTTCTGTAAATGCTGTTTGGACGAAGAGGAGGAAGAACCATTGGTTCACTTCCTTTGCTCATGTCCTTGGTGGCGCTCAGAACGCACAAATACTTGTATAAGTTCAAGATGAACAACTTGTCGAATCTCGAAAACTGTAAAGTGAGGGACGTTTTACGCTAGATAAGTAACTCTAAATGGTTCAAACAAGGCAAGCTTTAACGCTAGTTCATGACGAATATACATGCTTACTCAGGGATATGAGGCCAAGTTCACATTTATGTTCAGTTACGGAAACTAAGCAAAAATAGGAAATCACCCGAAAATGGCCGAACAAATTTGGAGCACTGCTCAAGTGATATTAGCGCACGAAGACATTTGAGCCTGGTTTAAGAGAAATTGGCCTTGCTCTTAAGTTATAAACATATAGCATGCCTTTCGTGGGCTTAATGAAGTCGTTTTTGAACGATTTTGATTAATTTAGAAAATTTGCTTCTATTAGAATGTTATATGCATTCCCATGATTTATTTAGTGATTTCCGAACATAAAGAAATGCTCAAGGTAAGTGGTAGAATCATGAAACGTATCTTTGAGAGAACTAGCAATTTCCTGGATGTGATTATCTCACAATCTGTGATTGTCATGTAGATATAATCTTATAGGAGACATTCATGGGGGCGTTTTATAATCTTTTCTTTTTAAATATGTATTCCGGATCCTGAAACTCAGGTAAAGAAAGATCTGAGACGTTGATGAATAAAGGAAGATCGTCTAAGAGCTGGCTTACTGTGTCACAATTCGCTCATTGCCATCCCCATCTTTTTGATATAACACACTTCCAATACCTTCCGTTGAGGCATTGCATCTAATAAAAAGTTCTTTGGAATAATCTGGGGTTATCAACACAGGAGCAAATAATAGAAGGTGTTTTAGCTGTTGGAACGAGTTATCAGCGTCCTTATTCCAAATTAACTTTACTCACTTTTTGAGGAATTTGTTATTGGAGCGGACTGCAGAGAAATTCGGAGCACATTTACTGTTCACTCTTGTTTGATAGTTGAAGGGGCTGGAAATTTTTGGATTGCTTCAACTTTGTCCGGATCAACACGCAAACTTTTCTCACCAACTGGAAAACCCAGATATTTGATTTCCTCCATTAAGAAGTGACTTTTTTCCAATTTGTTAGTCAGCCGAGCTTCAGAGATTCGCGTTGCCAGATTCCGATAGGATTAAAAAATCGTCAAAAAAGACGAAAATACGATCATGAAATTTATGAGGAATCAGTTTGTGCACAAGTCTGCAGAATCTCTAAGCTGCGTTACAAAGTCAAAGTGCCATGACTTTAAAATGGTATAAAGGTATTCGAGCATAATGCTTCGGCTAAAGTAGTTTGCGGAAAGACACCTTTTAGATCATAGACTGATAATAAATGTTGTGGCTTCCAGTCAACACAATAATCCATCTATCAGTGAAAGAGGATACCCGTCTTTCTTAGTAATTGCGTTTCTTTTCGAGAGGCTAAGCATAATCGGGATTTGCCAATAGCTTTCTGAATAAGAACAATCGGAAAACTCCAAGCACTGTGGCTTTCCTCGATTACGCCTAGCTCAAGCATAAATCAACATTTGAATAGCTGGTATGATATAAGGTATAGTGACGCTGCTTGTTGGATGAATTTTTGCCTAACCCGAGACTCTCTGCTGACGGAAACATGAGTTTTATTAGAACTAAAAAGAAACGAACCATTTTTTCACGGCTATCAACATAATCACGAACTGAAGAGGTATTCGGTAGAATTAGTAAACGTGTTTTTTCGGAATAAATAAACGCCCAGCGTACAATTTTAAACATCGTAGATAACTACCAAGAAAATGGTTGTGTGGCTGACTTAAGAGCACCGATTTCAATCTTCGTATAGCTTGTAGTGGTGAAAACATTGAAACTGTATGTGACATCGTTTACAGTAACAAGGCAAAAAACAATTTTTTTTTTCTCTAAAGTTCAGATAACCCAAGAATTAAAGCCATAGAATAATTTAAAATGTCACTAGTTCGTTAATTGGATGCTACAACAAGAGACGGATTTTTCGAAAAAAAACTCATATTTACCGGAGTAGCACGTTTTCACCTAAATGGATTTGTTATAAATAAGCAAACTGTTGCATTTGGGGCAGTAAAAAAATCTAAGGGCAACTGTTCAGAACATAGAGCATCCTCAAAAGTGACTGTTTTGTGCGGAATTTGGACAGGCGGTGCGATTGACGGGCCGTTCCTCTTTGAATGGCTAACGTTATCGAAACATAACAAGACCGATTTTTGAACGGAAAATGTGTGATCTGCAATAACATGTGGTTTCAGCAGGATGGTGCGGCTATAATAGAGCAACAATATTTCAAAAAACGACACATTTTACCCCAGAAAAATGGCCTTGGTTAATCTGGGTTTTACTATTATTAAACAGATCTTAAATAAAAATCTCTATATATGTAGTTTACAAAATTAATTTTATTAATAAAATTTATTAAAAACAAAACCTTAACCAAACATTTTTTTAACCATACTCGTATACTTTTGATTATCATTTTTCTCATCATTCGATATTTTATTCCAGATCCCTTGCAATTCCGGAAATTCTGTATAGTTGACCTTTAACAGCTCAGTTTTCGCTTGCTCATAATGCTTCAAATGATAGTGAGCCAATGATTTACGATAAATAGCTTTTATATTGGGCGCCTCATCACTGTCGTCCGTATACCGAAGAACATGTAAAACTTCATCAAACCGTTTTTGATTGATAAGACACTGAGCAATATTCAAATAGAGTGAATGAAGCAAGGTTTGTATATCGTCTCGAATTTCTAAATCATCGTACACGCTGAGTGAGATTAAAAGTTTTGCCCCTTTATTGAAATAGTTTTGTGCAAATGATGGATAATTTTTATATAATTTCACACCATTTTCTTTACATTTCGTCGCTAATTCATAAATTTCCTGAGACTCTAGTTCAAAGTAATACTTGGCCGGGTTTAAATAAAATAATTCTATGGTAAAACTAATTTCGGTACCTATCTTAGTTTTTATAAAACAACGACTTTTCTCATCTAAATACATTTCAATTAATAATGATTCTACATAAATATCTACTGGTGTTATGGCATGGCCCATATTGATGGTGACAATTTTTTCATCATCCCCAACATCTTTTAAATATTCAGATTCGTAATCATCTAATTCCTTAACACTAGATATTTTTACACGACACTCGGATAGTTCCGTTGGCTTATCTATTGATACGTAACGATAATTAAGTAATTCTTTGCGAATACCTTTCACCTCATCGCACCACAGTGCTGGGATTTTAGTTATATCGTCAAATACTTGTGGCATATTTTACGACTTAATAGCCACAGAACATTCGAAAAAATTGGTTGATAGGCGTGATAATTTATGTCGGTGCACTCGACCAAATTTTTTATATAGAATGGTGGTGAACGATTTAAAATTGCATGAATTATACCCTGACTGCCCTCGAATGCGGTTCGCGTTGTAAATAATTTTATAAATTTACGAATTAGATAATTTTTCGATTTTAGTTGTATTTTGTGACGAGAAATATTTGTGGCGGTTTTACCGGGATCAACACAATGTACAGAGATATTCGATTTTTCTAAAATTTCTGATAATTTAAGGGCAAATAGTACCACACAGAATTTACTATATTGATACGATTTCTGGTAAGATTCAATGCTATCGTCAAATTTTCGATGATATTCTGGTTGTGGGAATAAATACGGATATAAATGGGCTTCGGATGATAAATTTATAATGCGGCTGTTACCGGAGAACTTTCTTATGCCAGGCAGTAGTAGAAGCGTTAACAGAAAATGGCCTAAGTAATTGGTTTGAAATGTAATTTCAATATTATCAACAGTATTTTCGGAACTGTGATAATAAATTCCGGCGTTGTTTACTAAAGCAAATATAGAGTTATGATTTAATAAAATTGATTTAGAAAATTCGTTTATACTTTCGAAAGACGCTAAATCTAACTGCTCAAAGTGTATGTTTTGATTGCCAGTTGATTTTATTAAGCTGGATTTAATAGCTTCACCGCATTTAATATCTCGACACGCTAGTACAATTGATGCACCTTTTTCAGCTACAATTTTGGCGGTTGCCAATCCAATCCCCGAAGTTGCGCCTGTTATCACGATTAATTTTCCTTTTAAATCACGTCTACAGAAGCACTTCCGACCAATAATATAGTAGCTGCATAAAATAGTAAATAAAGAGTATCTTAATAAATTGCTGATTATTTAACTAGATTAGATACTTAGAAACTACATATAAATTTAGAAGAATAATGACATTACCGCGTTAAATACAGAACAGAACCAATTACAACGGTCGAAATAACTATTTTCAGAACCATAATTTTTATATTATTGCCTACACTTTTAAACACCCACCAGAATATAATTTTCACCAAAAAGCTATCTTTATCATGTGACCAGAGCGTTTTTTAGATACGAAATTTAATTAGATAAATAATTGGTAATCGAAAAACTTTAAGTGACCGAATTAAACAAACAAAAATTTTTATGTGTGATTTTGAAAATGAAATTAATCAAATTTAATGTATGAAATTATTTATGATTTTATTATGGCTTGATTATTTATGATTTGTTTAATTATTATTTAACTTACGAGTTATAATTTTACGTGATTTAATACGTGAAAAAATCAATGCACACAAGAAAACAAAAAATATTGATTTCGATTTGATGACGTAATTGACAGAATAAACGTCAAATTTGATAGTAACTTCGTTTATGTGGTGGAATTTTAAGTTGCTATAAAAAATATGCGTAGCTACAATTAAATAAATGCGTAGGTTGTAAATACTTTAGGATTGCATAGTTTTCCGATATTTTTCGTGCTTAATTACGATTTCTTTCTACTTTTTCATTGAATTATAAATAAAAGTGTAGCAAGGATGCGATTGCATCTCTATATGAACGCGGTAACTAAGCAAATTGTAATGAAAATTGGTAGTAGAATTCTAATACTCTCTCCTATAAATGCACTAACAGAAACAAATATTTATGCAAATCCAGTTCAATTTTGACAATTAAGAAAAATTAGTAAATAGAAGTTTTGAACCACAAACAAAAAAAAAAAAAAAATAATAAAAAAAAAAACATTTATTTTTTATTATTTCTAAATGAAATTTATATTATTTTACAACAATTACGAGTGATTTTAAATTACAAGTAGTGGATAAGTGCATCTGAAAAAGAAACAAAACTATGGGAAGTTTGGATGAAGCGTGTATTGTTGGTTTTTTATGTCGTCTCTGTTCCGAAATGCATAGATCTGTCATACATATTTATGGTGATATAGGATTAAAAAATAGTTTGGCCGATAAAATAAATGAATTATTACCGGTTACAGTGAGTAGTAATATCAAATTTTACATAATTTCTACTTTAATAGTAAATAAGTATACTAATAAATTTCTCTATATTTTTCCATAATCATCAAAAACAAAAAAAAACTTCAAACATCTTGATGTGCCTCCCGTGTGTATGTACATACATTGATTTAGATTTCACCCACCGATCCACTTCCTAAAACTGTCTGTACCGCCTGCATGGCAAAAGTGTTAGAACACTATAAACTGTTTCGACGGATACACAAAAGTAATGCAATTTTTGGTTCTGCTCTCGCCAGAATCAATTCGAGTTCGGCCCGAATATTAAACACTACACAAGCATCGAATAATAATGAAACAGAGACTAGTGATAGTAATGAAATTCAAAATAGTGATAATCCTAACACAACTACTCCTCAGCAATTAGATAATTCATCGAACCAGTTAGATAATAATTCGTAATATTATTTCTATTATATATTTAATAAAATTATTTGTATGATATATAATTAATATAATTTTTATAAATGTAAATTATAAAATTAAAAAAAAAAATGTTTGCTTTTTTTCTTTGCAAAAAACTAAATATGTTTCAATTTTTTTTTATTTTTTGTATGCATTCCCAAGAATCCAGGCTGGTCTGTTAGATAAAATAGGGGGCATTATAACCAGAATCTCAACTTAATTTCCCAGCCATACTTCACAGCGAGTGGACAACCGATGGTATTCTCCGTTTGGTATTCATCAACCGATGGTATTCTCCAGGCAATTTTGTACGAAAAAGAAAAAAGACAAGTCACAGATAAATTGAACCGACGAATCCAACAAGGCGTTCGAAACATGTAAAGCAAAACTAGCTGAATGCATTCAGTTAACTATCCCGTTCCCGATTCGTCAACGCTGATATTCTCTCCCGGTACATAGAAGTCCAAATATTTTGAATTTATATATTTTAGGAATGAACTTACTCATTGTACACGAGTTCTAATATTTTAGTTTCTGTTAAAATGGTTTTCAGGTGCAGCATCCAGAAGATTTGACTAAATCTGTCCCTTGTAAATGTGTTGGAATAAAATGGAATGTGACTGGTTTCATTCGTTGACCAATATTCGCTAATTTTTGCTGCTGGCATTGCACCTATATTCAAAATTACTGCAATAAATACCAAAAATTCTTCTCGGTTTACATTTTGCCATGTTTGCCACCGTGATTTTTAACAGCTCTTTTTGTTGAAGTTTATTCGCAGCATAACTGTTTGTTTCACTTATAATTTCGCTAATCAGCTCATCCGCAAAAAAATAATTTAAAGAAGTGAATCGGTTCAGTTACACTTGCAGCAACATGTGAACCTGTAGCTTTATTTCCATTTTGGAAATTGATTCGCTTTGGAATTTCCACAGATTTTGTTACATCATGCCAAGAATCAGAATCACTATCGGTGTCACCACAGAATAATAAACAACCAGAACCGACATTACGTGGACCAAGAAATTTTTGCTATTACCTTATATTTTTCATGTTAATTTTGAATTTTCAACCACTGAACGATAATTTAACACCGAAAATCTTACCTTCGATAAACTAAGGTCAAAAAAATGAGTCCACTTTTCTCCATATAAAAACCGCATTATGTCGCTTCTGGGTATTCTGTGGTATCACTATCAATTACTCTAATATCGTTTTCGATTCTGAGATTCAGATACTGAACTCTTCATAG
Organism: Tipula helvola; assembly: GCA_963556165.1. Taxonomy (NCBI): domain Eukaryota; kingdom Metazoa; phylum Arthropoda; class Insecta; order Diptera; family Tipulidae; genus Tipula; species Tipula helvola. Next base: position 293,847,606 of record OY744483.1, read on the forward strand.
TCCAAAATTGACCAGTTCAGTTTTTTTTTGCTCGAGATCAGTTTTTTTTTTGGTGAATCGAAAACGACATAATTTTCCGTTTTCTTTTACTACCAATCTGCCCGTCAAACAAGGTGGTACGTTTACGTAACCCTAGCGAAGAATTTTTTCATACAACTATTCGTAAACGTAACACTTTGGCGTTGCAATAACGAAGCAGTTATGTTGTTCCCGTCCTATGATAATTAGACTTTTTGCGAGGAGTTATAAATGTGTTAGTAGTTCGTAAACAGGTCGCTTGAGGTGGTGCAATTACGTCACGTGATTAGTGAAATAATAACGTAACATTTTTATCGATATGGATTTAATGCATTTGCAATTTTTGATTTGCAATTTTCCTTTTCTAAAAAACTTATAGTTTCTTAAGAATTTTGGTTTTTATTCTAAAAAATATATTAGGCCACAAATTATATTTTTCTAAATCAAATTGGGACATTAATTATTTGCTTAGTTTTTTATTTATTAAAAAAAAATTGATGAACACAAAAAATACGTAATGGCGATCAAGAACTCAAAACAAAATGAATTTGGCGTTACGTTTACGAAACATCAGCGAAGAATTTTGCTCATACAATTCTTCGTAAACGTTACGTTTAGTTGTAGCGAAAACGAAACATTTATGTCGTTTCTATCTCATAATAATTAAATTTGTTTGCGAGGTATTTTTGTACTTTATCAAAACCAACACTAATGTACTACAAGCCTGATTCACTGATGACGCACACAGATACCCTTTTACATTTAATCGCTTATACTTGAAAGTGTTGGTGCAAAATTCCTTTGTTTCTCATTTATATAGTGTATCCGATCACCAATACTTTCATGTGATACGTTAATAGTACGCTTATGTGACGTATTTTGCGAATTCGCTTAAATTTTTTAGCGGGTGATCACTTTCTTCACCCACATCAATATCACTTGTATAAATAAAATTGTTATCTGTATTGGTTCCGACAAGGTAAATGTTAAATTCATCATGCATCACCACTAATAATATCGTCAATTGAAAACATTTTAAAATAATAAATCTTCTAGGGCGCAATTAAACTGATCAAAATAAAAGCGTTTGCTAAATCTAATTTCCACTTTCCATACATGTGCACAGAAAAAAATAACGGTAATCCATTGGTTTTTGTTCTCTCTTGTTGCATGGTGAATGAGAGGCACCACTCGTGTTGTTTCATGACTATTGCATGGCCATTCAGGTTAGTCCACTAAATATTTCGTGGTGTAAGCTACCACAATCTATACACCAATTAGGTCGCGTGAATTGGATAGTAAAGAAATATTCAGACCCACGTAAATGAAATAAAAAAATGTAGACAAAACTAATTAACCCTTCCAGTTAACAGCACAATCAGCTCAAATAACAATTTTCGTGGTTAGAATTTGAATAAAGCTAGCTTAGCTATTTCTTTTTCGATTTCACTAGACTATTCAATAGATAATCAAGATTTTTGTAATTCCTAACTATCTTGCTATCAAAATGTACTATTAAATACACCAATAAATGATTCATAAATTTCATTCAAATTATCCCCACTCCGTTTAATTTTTTTCTGAAATTTTACTATCTTCCTAATCGAAATTTTTAGTATCGTTCTAATTGAATCAAATATAATTAATATAAAATTGCGGTCTGCTGGAACGCACAGTTCTTCCCATGCAACTTTTTCCACGACACACTTTACGGGTTAAAGTGTTATCATGTTAAACTAGAGATTAGCCCAGTATATTCTAATTCAATGCCAGTGCTACAGTACAAAATTAAATGTAGATATTCTCCAATTACTACCACTAAATAGACAAAGTTTTAGTTATTTACATTTTATGTGCACTCGATCATCGTTCTCTTCTTATCCGCTTATTTATCAAGAGTGTACGTAAATAAATTTATAAATATTGAATGTACATAAAACTTGATTCAGTCTTGTTTGCACCGTGAACCAGTAAAGTTTTTATAAAAAAATTAAAGTCAGTATTAATATTAAACGATAATATGAAGTTATACGCTCTGATCGATGGACCCCCATCAATGGTGGTTCGATTAGCTTTGAAGCAGTTGAATATTCCACATGAACTAATTGTTGTAAACTATCCAAAATCGGAGCATACAACGGAGGCATTCGCTAAAATGAATCCACAGAAAGAGATTCCGGTGCTTGATGATGATGGTTTTTATTTGAGTGAAAGTAACGCTATAGTACAAGTAAGAATAAATATAATGTACTTATAAATAAAAAATATTATGTCTGTGAGTGTGGGCGTAATCATAATTCAATACATACAATAATACACCATTTTTATATACATATTTATATTTTGTTTAGTATTTGTGTAACAAATACGCGCCCGACAGTTCATTGTATCCAAAAGATCCAAAGCAAAGAGCGATTGTTGATCAACGACTTAGCTTCAATTTATCATTTTTGTACACCAAAGTGTTGGAATACGCGGTAATTTTATTTTTGATAAATAAATCTTAATTCTAATATGATAACAACAACATAAGATAATTTTTATTCAAGGTTGGTCCAGTTTATTTCGATTATCCACGCACACCACTCGGACTAAAAAAAGTTCATATTGGCCTTGAAACTTTGGAAACATATTTCAAACAATTGAATACGAAATACGTAGCCGGTGAAAATTTAACAATTGCTGATTTTGCTGTATTTGTGTCCGTGAATGGGCTGGAAACAATTAATTTGGACTTTTCAAAATATGAATTGGTCTCAAAATGGTATCAGACATTTAAGTCAGAATATCCGGAATTGTGGGAAATTGTTGAGGAGGGTATGAAAATGATGCGTAACTTTGAGGCGAATCCAGTCGATTTGAGTGAACTGAATCATCCGTATCATCCAATTAAAAAAGTTAAATAATTTTATTTTGTAGTGTGTATAACTATATAATAATAAATGTAATCTTCCATAATCCTATAAAATTGATGTGTTTAAATTGTGTTTTTGATTAAAAAGCACGTGATGATTTTGTTTTGATCTAATCTTATCCCTGTCCTCGGCCGCATCCAGGACTACGGGTTCAATCTTAAGCTCGCAAAATGTTCTTTTGGCCAGAGGTCGGTCATCTACTTGGGCCACATATCATCGACGCTAATGTGTTGCGCCCCGATAAAGCCTAGATCGAGGTAATTTAGCAATTGCCGGCACCAACGAAAAGAACTATGCTCAGATCCAGTGAGAAGCCCTTGTGCTAGTGTTCGCGCTTAAAAAGTTTCATCGTTATATGGCCGGAATTGCTTGGATTCAAAAAAGGAGACCTTCTCTGCCAATCATCTGCAACGCTATGCTCTTATTGTACTCGCCTACGATTTTGAAAAACACAACTGTGTAAGCTGATTTTATTTCAAAATTCATTAACACGCAACCGAAGCCAGAACGGGAAGATGTCATCATTTCAACAATTCGCATTGCCGCCCATGCAGATTGTTTTGCAATCGAATAAGTGAAATTGCTGCCTGTTAAGTTCGTAACGATCCAGGCTGAAACTGCGATTTGTAGTGTTCTGAAAGAAGTCGCTGGTTTCATCAAACAAGGTTGAACAGAAAAAAAGCCGAATCAGGAGAGGAGGGTGTAACGAAATTCTAAGATTTCGTTAGCAGAATCACGAGATTAGAGGTTTGGTTCGGTCTTGGTAGCTAGAGCTCACGGTGTGTCGTGGGGTTTTGCAAATATAATCTCATATCTCCAATTAATTAAATCCGAGTAAAGAGAAATCAACAAAGTCTTTGCCACGTCCTCAACAGCTAAAGCAAATTATAAGCCGGGTGAATTCGTTTGTGACGACAACTTCAACCACCGGCCTTCCCCGCTCTGTCTGCCTCAAAGGCTCCTAATTACCGGCCGATCTCGGCCGTCACCGATGCCTGATGAAGATGGAAGGACGCCTTCGAGACAAACCCTACGACGACCCCCCGGAGCGGAAACCGTCATCACAAGACGAATATCATACCGCAGTGAACTTCATCAATAGATGAAGGTCACTACGGTATGTTTAACATGCCACCATAAAACGAAAATCAGAAAAAGAACGTGTTTGCAAAAGAAAAATTCTAGAAAGATGATTTTCAAAAAAACTGTAATCATAAAAAACAAATCTAACGGAACCCAGCCATGCCAAAAATTTACAATCAAAACAAAAAAAATCTAAGTGAAATTTTATTTCAGTGGACCAAATAAAGCAAAGAAGAAAGGAAAATTTACACCTGAAAATTTGAGTAAACGAAAAAAATTCGATTTAGTGGTGGTATAAGCTATACACCACGCGAAAGCTGAAACAAATGTTTATATGATAAAGAAAATATAGTGATGAAAAAAAAAACGGAAAAAGAAAATAAGTGTTAGAAAAACTTGCGCGACAGTCAAAGTCGGCTCACATACAGTTTAAATCAGAAACACAAGAAATATAATTATTATTCCCACAAGGAGAAGACAAAAAAATAATAAAATGACTTAACTGATCTCCTCAGCTCAAGGCCGCCGACGCAGGTTCCCCCTCGCAACGTCCTCACCATTCAGGCAAGGTCTGTTGCCACAAAATAATCAACTCACACAATTTGGACAGCAAAGTTAGTAATTAAGTGGGTGTCAAATAATCAGGCTCACTCAATGACTAACCTCAGCAACCAAATAAAGTTTCTTTTTTTTATTTGAATATTTAATTGGGTTGGCTTGTACCGTTATTCCCGGTCGTATACAAAATCACCCATTTCACCAATAACTGATCAAAAGTTTACACGACAGATAAAAACAATTTTCACCAGAGATAAGAAAAAAAAAACTCTTCATTAAAATGTAATGATAGGATTACAATTTATTCATACAAAAAAAATAGTCTGTTATAATGTTTTCCTTTTATTCACTGACATACATAATGTTTATATACTCGTAGTCTCGTAGGTGTGATTTTCAAAAAAAATTAATTACATAACAGTCTTTTTATACTTTTTCTTTATTACATAACTCAAAAACTCAAATTAATTTTCACATAAGATAATAATTTAATTACAATAATTTTTGAAAAATAGTTTATTATTTTCTTGTTTTTTTCTTCAAAATAAATTTTTTACAAAACTCAATTAAAATAACTTTTAATTTACAAAAAAAAATTTCCAAGTCAATTAAATGTATGACTGCTGTTTATAAAACTCCACACTTAACTGAATAACTGATCAATGATCATCACTCACCAAAAAAAAAATGTTGCGCCGTGCCGTTCGGAAACGTCAAGTAATCTAATAACTGTTCGGAAATGTCAAGCAAAAACTGTTCGGAAATTTCAAATAAAAACTGTTCAATAATGTTACGAGTAAGCGAAGAGAAAGTGTATATGTACATTTTTTTTGTTTCATTTCTCTTTTGTTAAAAGTATCATTTTCTTTACATTTTCGTCACGAAAAAAAAGTAACGAAAACGGGGCGACAGCAGCTGTTATTCGTCGCCCGGTAAAATTTTTTGGGGCGATTACTAACCCAATACGTATATTCACGAACGGAAACCGCATTTTTTGCTGTTCCAGTTGAAACGTCAAAAAAACTGTCATTTTTCAATCCGGTTTCGCCCCGATTTTTTTTTTTGTGTAACTGGAAAACCCCATAGGTATTCATTAACTTTACGTTTTCGTTACGCAATGTTTGGAGGGCGGTGACATTTTAATAAAAACGACCGGCATTTCCGACCGGATTTCATGATCCCACCCCTGATCTAGCGTCAATATTTTATCCACTGAACTCTACACTTTTAATCAAATAATTTCAGCATTTTTGAATATCCATCAAATATCAAAAAATCATAACGTCTTTGAATGTTCATACACAAATAACATCATAAAATTGTGAGGATTATAAAAAAGTGAAATTATATATTTATGCTAAAGAAAAAAATGTCGGCACCGTTAAAAGATATCCAGTAAGTATTTCTTCTAGAATTACATATTAATTCCTGTTTTAAAATATAATTTTTAATTTAGAAAAGAAGTGGTTAATCGAATAAATCAAATAACCATCAAATGGATCGGTAATTTTGATAAAATTTGGATGGAAACTTTCGACGAAGCCATTTGTGAGGATTATGTAACAACTTTACCCAAACACGTTGAAGCATTTTATAATGATATGATGAATGAAACTAAACAGCGGCAGGATAAAATTCGGCGGGAGATTAAAAGTATGTAAATACAACATGTTATGTGAGACAGGTTGGGCCGGGATGATGGCATGCAATTTTATTTAGTTAAACTAATATATGCAATTTTTTGTTTGTTATTTACAGGACTACAAAATGAGGCCTGTGATTTACAATTTAAATTACAAGTGGAAGTAGATGTTGATGTACCTGATGATACCCCGTTGTACAGTTTGTGGCGCAAGCTCGATGAAAATTTGCAGGACTTGCACGAAGAATTGAAGAGTCGGGAGGATACAGTTAAGGGTTTGCTGGCCGAACAGGATTTTTTATGTGACGGTTAGTGGAAATTCTTTTAATTTAGAATTCATGGCGATTTGGTGTATCAAATCTATTAAGTTTTGCTTGTTACTTGATATGATTTTCTCATCAAACAACAATGCAGTCGGAGTTCTTCTGCGTAAATTATTTTTAAAACTTGAAACATAATCCCAACAGCCATCGTTATTCAGATGCTCAAAGTGCTTACTTTGGTTATTTGCTTCGATTAATTCTATAAGGGCGCTTTCTTTTGATTGCTAGTATTTATGATTTGTTTGCGAATAATTGTACATATTTTGTCTATTCTTGGTATTTTGGTCTTAAATGCTATTTGCATTTTGCCTATTTCAATGTATGTCACTCAGTTTAGTTTTTTAGTCAATCGAAAACGACATTAGTTAAAAAGTGATTTTTGACCTTTTTTCCTAACTTGGACAACTCCCTAAGTTGAATTAATTTTTATTCCCTTCGGTGTCCAACATACGCAGGTTCGTTTCACTGTAGTTTTAAATCTTGTGCCTTTCATTGTGAGAAAAGGAAACAGAACCCTTTCATTTTTAGATTATAAGTAGTACCAAAGAGAAAATTCAATATGCATATGGCACAGGTACAAAAAGTTACGTCTAAAATAGGCTGCATATGATATGCATACCGATACTACGGTCACAGAAATTGCTTCTTAGCACAAAATCTTCTCAGCATTTTTTCGAGGTTTTGCGGGCTTTCAGTACATATATGATTTTATAGTATTGTTTTTAAAATTTCAAGTTTCGGGCTAACAACACCAACCCATCCAAACTTACTTTCTAATAATTCTAATTTACATTTAAAACTTTATTAACTCAATCCAAGATTGGTTAATAAAAGTACATAATATTTAATTTCCGTTTAATTTATTTTTATTTAGCGTTGGGTGAGGAGCCAAAAGAACTTCATGGTGATCCGTTACCCACAGTCGAAAAATTAAAAGAATTTCGTGCCTATTTGAATGATCTACTGGCAAAAAAAGACCGCCGAAGTGAGGAAATTCGCAAATTACGTCAAGATATTAAAGTCTTGTCAAAAAATCTAGAAATTCCAACAGATAGTTTTGAAACGGATGCCACCCTCTTGACAGATCCTCACATCACATTGTCCAAAAAGAATATCATGAAGCTAGTCGAAATTCGCAGAGATTTAGAAAACCAGATGAAAGATATAAAAGATACGATCGATGGTATGCGTGTGAAATTGGCTAAATTATGGGATGTGTTGGAGGTTCCGGTTAGTGATAGACATAAATTCGAAAAATATACCACCTATACCCAAATCACATACGATAAGTTATCTAGTGAAGTGGAGTGGTGTGAAAATTTACGTCGAATAAATATAAAACATTTTGTTGAAAAAATTCGTGAACAAATTAATTATTGGTGGGATAAAGTATTATATTCGGATACTGAAAAACGACGATTTTCTAATTTCACAACCGATTGCTACACAGAAGATTTACTTGATTTACATGAGGTGGAACTTAAAGATATCCAAGATTTTTATTATAAAAACGAAACTATCTTCAAACTATTTGAACAACGCACAACATTATGGGATCGTATGCAGGCGCTCGAGGCGAAAGCATCTGAACCAGGCCGTTATAATAATCGTGGTGGTCAATTGTTAAAAGAAGAAAAGGAACGGAAAATAATATCAAAAAAATTACCCAATATTGAAAATGAACTCATTAAAAATGTAATGGATTATGAAAAGTGTGAGAATAAAAAATTTACCATATACGGTGAACCTGTCGCTGAAATTATTCAACGTGATTGGCAGAAAAAAGAAACAGCAAATGAATTGTTAAAAATTGCTCGGAAACAAGGCGCACAAACTGCTATCCCTTTCAAAACATCTATTCTACAAAGGCATAATTCGACCGCCAATAAAGCGATGGGTTCGATAAATAATTTAGCAGCCTTTTCAACCACATCAAAGACACTTCCAAAAGCATCTTCACCGAAAACATTGAAATTGCCTACATTCACTGCAAAACCCCGATTAAGTGGCACGAAACTAAGATCGAGTTACGCTAAACCGAAAAAAGGGGTCTCGCAAGGTAAAGTGATTAAAAAACGACCAACTCTATATAATGCCATTATTCCGTCAGACTCTATGAATTACGTTTACGATTACTACTTTAAGGTAAATAAAATATTCTTGTAATAATTTATATTCATTATAGCAATTAATTATTTTCTTCTCTTTATCACAGGATTACTTAGGAACACGATCTTCATATTATTCATCAATGGTTGTGAAATCAATACAAGATAATCGTCGGCCATCATCCTCAACCAAAAGTAAACCATTACAGTTGGTTGTACCTGTAATTCACACGAGAAATGCTGAACCTTAATAAAAATTACCTAATAATAAATTAAAGGTTAAGTTTATGTAGGAATTAAAATAGTGTGCAATTAGGTAAATTTATTTGTTTTTTTAATTCATTGACGGTTTTTATAACTGGGCAACATGTACAGTACACGCTTATTGAAATTTAATTTGTGTTATTTTAGTTGAAATGTTAATTTTTATTAGTTACTTATTATATTTTTAAGCCTTTTACTATGTAGGTAGTTATAATGTTTGCAGTTTATAATTTTATTTTTTATATTAAAGAGAAGGGGTCGGTTTTTGAATGATGTCCCCCATTTTTAAAGCTTTTTTGACTTCCTCTCCCCAATGTGTCATGATCAAGTAAGTCCCCTCAAATTAAGGTTTACCGCTTGCTAATTTATGGTGAGGTTGTTAATTACAAAATTTGTTTACTAAAAAATAGATTTTAATAAACGGTTACAAAAATTGATTTTTATTTCACATTAAAGAATGAAAGAAATAGTTACAACTCCCTTCTCTTCCCCGCTCCTTCATTCCCTAATTTGACAAATTGCCACGCAGAACGCCCACCCTCCGCTGCAAAACCATTAAAGAACGTCCTCGAAGAAAAAATTCTAAAATTGAAAATACTGAAATACAAATAAAATTCTTTACCGAGATAAGCTTTGGATTCTTAATAGTTTGGCCTAAGCGACAGAAAAGTAAAAATGTTGTACTTTTCAAGAGCTAATTGTAATTTTCTATCAGTCGAATTTTCTTGTCTTTCTAATACTGATAAATCAACTATATTTATTAAGGCTCGCTCCTTTTTAAACGTGTTGTAAGAGATCTATCCCTTTTTTAGAAATAAATTTAATATAGACCACTTCAATCCTAACAATTTTCAAGCCAAATTTATTTAAATTTCCTTGATGCCCTCCAGTTATTGAGTTTTCGTAGTTTTAATTAGATGCTGTTTGTTACTCGCCAGTTAGGTGGGCTCCGGGAATTTCAGTCAAAAATAGAAAGAAATTTCATTTAAAAGGCAACTCAGTCAACATAGTTTAGACTGAAATGCCTTTTCAGAAGGAAGTTCCATTAAAAATTCTAAAAAGGCATTCAAGCCAAAACTTTTTTCACTGGAATTCCTTTTGCATTTGCGACTGAAATACCTTTTGAAAATGTGATTCAGTCAAACAATTAAAAAGGAATTTCAGGCAAAAATTTTCTTCGAGAATAGTCAAAAAACGAAAGGCATTTCAGTCATAAAATTTCCCATACAAATATTTGTATGAATAAAACTCTTTTAAAAAAAGAACTTCAGTCCAAAAAAAAGGTATTTCGGTCAGAAAATAGTTTGATTGAAATGCTTTTTGTGTATTTAGACTGAATAAGGTTCTTAAAAAGTATTTTAGTCACAAATTTTTGGGCTGGAATATTTTTTGTTTGATTGTTTTTTGGTTTATATGTTGGCTCAGGGGCCTCCAGTCAAAAACAGAAAGGAGTTTCAATCAAAAATTAAAAGGCAAAATAGTTTTAGACAACGCCTCTTCAGAAGGAAGTTCAATCAAAAAACTAAAAAAAGCATTCAAGTCAAAACATTTTTGAGTGAAATTCTTTTTGGATTTGTGACTGAAATTCCTTTTGAGAAGGAGAATCAGTCAAACAACTAAAAGGAATTCCAGGCAAAATAGTCAAAAACAGTTCAGTCAAAACACAAAAGGAGTTTCAGTCATTAAATTTCCCATACAAATATCATAACTAAACCTGTTTTAAAAAGGAATATCAGTCCAAAAAAAGGTGTTTCGGTCAAAAAACTTGTTTGTCTGAAATGCTATTTGTGTACATATTTGGACTGAACTACCTTCTTGAAAGGCATTTCAGGCAGAAATTTTTGGACTGGAATACCTTTTGTTTGGTTTGTTTTTTTAGCCTCCAAAATTGTTGAAGTACGGTCAGTTTACGTTTTATTTTATATACTTATTTAATATTGCCCGTAGGGTTTTATTATACCAGTGTACATCTCCGCCGACCCAAAAAGTAATAAAAAGTGAACCACTTCTGAACAGGTTACGAACGGTATTTTTGGTAAAAAATAAAAAATAAGTCAAAGTCAGTCAAGTTGGGAGTGTTATCGAGAGCGGTCGTGTTTTTGATTGTCTTTCAACCACTAATCGAAACCTTAAATTGTGTTTTAAAAGTAAAAGTTTTGTTCTGTAAAAAAAAATTTATTGCCGTGGGGCCATCTTATTTTTATAATTATTAATTATATTACTGAACTAAATAGTTAGTTTGTTAATAGTTTAGTTTGTTTTCTTTCTCTTTTTGCCTTATTGAGATTTTTTTTTTGTGTGTGAAAATGTGATGAACTAAAAGTGGAAAAAATACATAACAAACAAACTGTATTGGTAGTGCAATTATTATTAACGGGAAATAAATGATCCGTGGTGAATAAGTGAAAATGTATTCTTGATAAATAGAACAAAATCTATTTCTTTCTGAGTGGTTATAGTTGCCACAGACATTTCTGATGAATCGCAAGTTTTGTGAATCTCATGATATTTGAGTTTTTGTTGTCTTACAGTAATAGTTATAAGTTATCGCCATTATAAAGAGCGATTACACATTACACTCCTTGCATGCACTTGAGAGGGCACCTGCATCAAAGTTGTTCCAGATCAAACAAAGCGGGATTGTATCTCGTTTGTTTGCACCAAAGGTACTGTGGACATTTTTTTTTTGCTTAATTTATAACTTTTAATTGTTATTCTTATTTTTTTTGCCTCTCCTTATGGGGGATGGTAGTAAAATTCTTCTTGTTATTTAAAAAATTGTTTTTTTTGATTAAATTTTGTTTTGATTCAAATTTTATGTAAGCCGACCTTGACTGTCACGTGGGTTTTTTTTCCGTTTTTTTGACCATTCGATTTTTTTTTATTAAATAACGTTCTTTTCAGCTTTCGCGTGGTGTGTTTTGCATCTAATTTTTGGCATAAATTAAATTCCGTTAGATTCTGACTTGGTAATTTCAGTTGTTTTTTTTATTTTACGCTTTCATTTTCTAGAATTTGTCAACCACGTTTTTTCTGATTTTCGTTTTATTATAACGCTTCAAATATACTGTAGTGGCCTTTATTTGGTCATATACTTTTGTGTGATATACGTTATATTTCAGTTATTTGGGTTATTATTTGTTCTTTCACTATGAGTGAGTAATTCCGTGACAGGCTGTCGCGGGAGACGGCATGATACATGTGATATTCATCTTGTGATGACGGTTTCGCTCCGAGGAGTCGTCGCGGAGTTTGTCGCAAAGGTATCCTTCCATCTTATTTCGGAATCGGTGATATCCGTGACCGGAAAGGCAATTCCGGTAGACTGACCGATGATAAGGGGGCCTTTGCGGCAAACAGGGCAGAGATCGCTCGGGGTTGAAGATGTCATCACAGACGAATTCACCCTAATTATTATTTGCTTTAGCTACTGGGGACGTGGTAAAGACTGTTAATTTTTCTCTTTTCTTTTCTTCATTTTAATATCTTGTTCCATCATGCGGTTATACAAGCATGGGATCTTGTCTGGAGACCCAAATGACACACTGTGATCTCTAGCCAGGTACTAAGACCGCACTAGACCTCTGATCTCATGATTCTGTTAACGGAACTTGCGGTTTCGTTAATTTGGTGCACAAGTGTAAACTAATGTACCAAACGATACTTACGGTTTACAACATACTTACATAACCGTATATATAGTTTTCTTCACTCTATTTCTAAACAGAATGTGATATTTGATAAAGTAAAGAGTGGTATGCCATTTTTAATATTTAGGCTGTTTTCCAAACGATACTTATTTGATGCTTATTGACTTATTTGGCCGCCATTTTAAATAAGTAAGTAGAGTCATTCCAATTGATTGAGCTTACTTATTTTGACGGCTGCATCAAAAGAACGAAAATGCGCAATATTTATTACACAGCGATTTTTTTTTTTTATAATTTATTATTATTAAATTTATTATTCTTGGGATAATTTTATTTTAATTCTATATTATTTATATTTGTACATATTTGCCTGTGCTGACAGGCTCCGTACCTTGCAGCTTCGGCAAGTGCTCGTGTTACCTCCTCGTGGTGACTGCTGGTAATTAGATTGCTGATATTTTCGGCGTCTAGGCTAAAACACGGCGCTAAAGGAATCAACCTTAAACAAATCACTGGGCTGGGTTAAGGTGTTATTCATACCGTGCCGATAATCGGCCAGACTGAGGGCCCAGTTTAAAAAGTAGCTCAGTCGCAAATGGTGGATCCGGATACCTGGCGCCCTCCGGATTAAGTAGTCTTGTCTGTGTATTGCGGATCTCTGCACAGATGGCCACTCTATTCTCAGCTACTCGTGGGACCAAATATGGGAAACCAACAAACACAAAAAATAAAAGAGCCCGGTTCTCTTACAAAACCGGAAAAAGTAGAGAAGGAGACTCGGGTCTTTAGGCCTACCTCTAAACCTACTAACAAACAACGGGACAAAAGCCCAAATGAGGCTGGTCCCTCCACTCGGGTCACCAAACCTGAGCAAAGAAATATAATGCGGAACCAAAGCACCAATGAAGCTGGTTCCTCAAAACCAACCTATAACACTGGGGAAGATAAATAACATCTCTCCAGAAGACAGGTCGGAGAAAGACAAAGCTACGCTTGCGTGGGCGAAAAAAGTCACCGAATAAAAGTCGGAAGGTCCTTCAGCTGGCCTAAAGATCAAAAGAAACAGATCTCAGGAGGAAAGTCCTAAGATCGCAAAATGAACTAATCTCCATGTTACCGAAATGAGGCCTTTTAACGAGGTACTCAAGGATCAGCTGGTTGTGGCAGTTGTTGACCAGTCCCAAGAGGATGGCAGTATCACGCACGCCAATTGGAGAAAGGTGGAAAGGACCTTAACCACCACCTACCTGAATATCCTGGCAGAAAACCCAGGACCTGCTCCGACTTGTCGGGATGCGGGTTGGCACGGGAACCTGGTAAAACTGACTGCATGTGCGGATCAGAGATCTCTTCTGCTTTACAAGAAGGCAGTGGAAAGACTTGGCGAGGTATGGCCCGGAGCCAGCCTTGCTTTTAAAGCTAGGGAAGAGATCCCCTGTAGGCCGAGAGCCAGGGTGTGGATTTCTTCGGAGCCTTGCGATACAAAGGTAATACTCCAGTTGCTGCAGGTTGGTAACTCAGACTTGCCAACGCACAACTGGAAAGTTGCTAAGCGCGAGGAGCCACGAGCCGACTACAGGTCAGCCATCATAATTTTAAACAGAGTCACTGACTGCACTGGAAAAAACCAATGGTATCGTAAACTATGATTTCAGTGCAGTCACACTCAAAATATACAATAAGGACGCGGACAAGCCGGAGGCTGCGAAGTCTGAGGAAGCCGTTGAAAGCTCATCTGGGCGCCCTGAAGAAAGGGAAGCCAAGCGGAAACTAGATAGAGCAGATTTTGAGTCTGAAAAATCATCGGACCATGTGTTAAAAAATAATGCTGGTGAAAACGTTACAGTCAACGAAGACCGTTATAGAGACATGATTATTAATTTTTTGTTCTACAATTGGATGGTAATGACATCAGACGGGGTTCCAAAAGACGGGACCACATTCTGTACAGCGTGCGATACAATTAAACAAACATGTGATGAACGATTAATATCAAGAAATGGACCTGTCAACTGGCCACCGCGTTCGTGTGATTTAACACCACTGAACTATTTCCTTTGGGGTTATGTCGTCACTTGTCTACGCTGATAGTGATAAACCAGGGTCCAGGGGTGAGATGTTGTAACCATCACGTTTTTCACTTCGCTACATTTTCGATAGAATAACCATATATTATAGAGTATATATATACGCCATTACGTGGACTAAACGATTTTTTTTTCCTCCCGTATTTTTTGACATGATGAAGTTAGCCACACAACAATTAACTATGTAGCTTCGCCATTTTGTACACTGTCATGTTTCAAACCACTATAAAACCTCCCGTATTTTCAAATGAAGGTCACAAAAATTAGTCCAAATTTTTCCATAGTAAAAGTAGGTTATGGCGTATATATATACTCTATAATATATGGAATAACTGTACTCCTTTGTTAAAAATATAAAATTTTAAAACAATTTAGTTCTAAAATACCGTTACTCTATCGAAAATGCATCGAAGCGAGAAACGTGATGGTTACATCTCACCCCAGAGACTGAACACTTGGGAGCCAACATTCGACGCGTTATTGCCGAAATACGGCCAGAAATGCTGCGGAGTGATCAAAAATTTGAGCTCCAGATTACGGCATAAAATTATCTTTGAAATAGTCACATTCATGGCCATCAAAATCATTTTTGTGTTTTATTTAAATTCAAAGTTTTATAACTCGAAATGAAACACCCTTTACATGAGAGAACTTATAAATCGAGTGTTATTTTATTTTTAAATCTCTGTTTTGGGCTTAAATATAAAATACCTATCATTTCAACTAAAATAATACAAAATAAATTTTAATAATCGTACTGTACATGCTGCCCAGTTTTAAAAACCGTCAATGAATTTAAAAAAAAAAAATACATTTAATTGCAATTTATAAACTAGCCACTACATATTTTAGTACCTACATAAACTTAACATTAATTAATTATTAGTTTTTATTTGTTTTATATTAATATTGGCAGGTTTGTTGTTGTGAATTTTTTTGATGGTGAAGGAGTCCTTGTCCGACTTATTCCAGGCGATTTCAATGATTTATCAGTATTCCTCGTGTGCCTTAATTGCCGCGTGTGGATTACAGGCAGAGCCAACTGTAATGGTCTACTTTTGGTTGATGACGCTGGCCGACGATTATCTTGTTTTGATTTCACAACCATTGATGAACGACATGGAGATCGTGCTCCTAGGTAGTCCTGCGATAAAGAGAAAAAAAAATCATTAATTGCTATATGTATTAATGAATATATTACAAGAATATTTATTTACCTTAAAGTAGTCGTAATTCATAGAGTCTGACGGAATTGTGGCATTAGATGGTGTTGCTCGCTTTTTAACCACTTTACCTCTCGAGACGCGACGTTCTTTCGGTTTAGCGCCACTCGATCTTAATTTCGTGCCACTTAATCGGGGTTTTGCAGTGAATGTCGGCAATTTCAATGTTGTCCGTGAAGGTGTTTTTGCAGGTGTTTTTGCGATTGTCTTTGCTGTAAAGTTGTTTAGTTCCGGCATTAAACTACGTTTTGCTTTTCTTATATCTAGATTCTCCGTATCTAATTTGCGTTTCGATGTGGTTGAAAAGGCTGCCAAATTACTCATCGAACCCATTACTTTTTTTACGGTCGAATTATGCCGTTGTAGAATAGGTGTTTTGAATGGGGTAGTTTGTGCGCTTTGTTTCCTCGCACTTTTTAACACTTCTTTTGCTTGTTCTTTTCTCTGCCAATCACGTTGAATAATTTCAGCGACAGGTTCACCGTATATGGTAAATTTTTTATTCGAACTCTCTTCATAATCCATTACATTTTTAATAAGTTCATTTTCAATATCGGGTAATTTTTTTGATATTGTTTTCCGTTCCTTTTCTTCTTTTAATAATTGACCACCACGATTATTATAACGGCCCGGTTCAGATGATTTTGCCTCGAGCGCCTCCATACGATCCCATAATGTTCTGCGTTGTTCAAATAGTTTGAAGATAGTTTCGTTCTTATAATAAAAATCTTGGATATCTTTAAGTTCCATCTCATGTAAATCAAGTAAATCTTCTGTGTAGCAATCGGTTGTGAAATTAGAAAATCGTCGTTTTTCAGTATCCGAATATAATACTTTATCCCACCAATAATTAATTTCTTCACGAGTTTTATCAACAAAATGTTTTATATTTGTGCGCCGTAAATTTTCACACCGTTCCAATTCACTAGACAACTTATCGTATGTGGTTTGAGTATAGGTGGTATATTTTGTGAATTTCTTTCTATCACTAGCCGACACCTCCAACACATCCCATAATTTTGACAATTTTACATGCATACCATCGATCGTATCTTTTATATCTTTCATTTGTTTTTCTAAATCTTCGCGAATTGCGATTAGCTTCATGATATTCTTTTTGGATAATGTGATGTGAGGATCTGTCAAGAGGGTCGCATCCTTTTCAAAACTATCTGTTGGAATTTCTAGCTTTTTTGACAAGACTTTAATATCTTGACGTAATTTGCGAATTTCCTCACTTCGGCGATCTTTCTTTGCCATTAGATCGTTCAAATAGGCACGGAATTCTTTTAGTTTTTCGGCTGTGGGTAACGGATCGACACGAAGTTCTTTTGGCTCCTCATCCAATGCTAAATAAAAAAAAAAAAGTTAAAGATTATATAAACCCTACGATGATCTTAGTGTATTTCGGCAAGGGTAATTATTTTGAATAAAGTTCGGCTGAAGTTTGGTTTGCCCGGGCGCAGTGCTTATATAGTAAATACGTTGTTGTTCACAGGTTTTTGCGATCGTACGTCTCTAATAAGTAGAATGGTCTGTTAGTTTAATTGCCATTTACTCGTCATTTCTATACAAGTCGTAACAATATTGTTGCGATGGTTTATACATAATAAATATTGCAAACGATTTGGTCTAACCGTTCTAGCATCTTTTGCTGAATCGGTCACAGAGATGAAAAACTTGTCAGAGCGATTAACAGTAGATTTACCATTACGTGTGTCTCGGACCTAATACTTCCTTTATCAGTGGCAGTGATTGTTCATTGTTATTATCTATATTACGTTAAAGGATAAGCGTCGAGAACTACCTACGTTAAAATTATAGGTCAAATCCTAATTAATTTTTAATAAATAAAACATTTGGAAGGAAGCCAACAATTGAAAGACATCTCGTAAATGTGAAATTAAATTATGAGGGTAAAATTCAATTTCGCCCACTTAAATTTGATTTCATTTAGATTAAAATTTTAATTACATAAAGTAAGATAAAACAATAATAAATGAGTGGTGCTTCAAGGAGTTTCAAACCATAAATATCAATCAATTGTCCAACCAATTGGAAGCAAGATGCATCCATGCAACATTTGATGTGATAAAGTTATAAATTTAAATTAATTTCTACTAACCGTCACATAAAGATTCTTGTTCGACTAGCAAAACATAAACTGTATCCTCCCGACTCTTTAATTCTTTGCGCAGGTCCTGTAAATTTTCATCTATCTTGTTCTGTAAACTGTACAAAGGAATATCGTCAGATATATTAATATCGACTTCCACTTGCAATTTACGTTGTAACTCATTGGCCTCATTTTGTAGTTCTGTAAATAATATAAACAAAAAAATTGCTTGTATTTATTTACCTAAATAAAATTTGATGACATCATCCCGGTTCAACCGTCAAAAATATCTTCAAGAAGAACCTCAACAACACATGTAACATATTTCAAGCGTACATACTTTTAATCTCCTGCCGAATTTTATCCTGACGCTGTTTTGTTTCGTTCATCACATCATTATAAAATATTTCAACGTGTTCGGGTAACGTTTTAACATGATCCTCACAAAGGGATTCATCGAAAGTTTCCTTCCAAATTTTATCAAGGCTTCCCATCCATTTGATGGTTATTTGAGTTATTCGATTAACCACTTCTTGTCTAAATTAAAAATTATATTTTAAAACAGGAATTAATATGTAATTCTAAAAGAAATACTTACTGGATATCTTTTAACGGTGGCGACATTTTTTTCTTAAGCATCGATGATATAAATATATTTAATTTCACTTTTTTATAATCCTCACAATTTTGCGATGTTGTTTATGTATGAACATTCAAAGACGTTATGATTTTTTGATATTTGATGGATATTCAAAAATGCTGAAATTATTTGATTTGAAGTGTAGAGTTCAGTGGATAAAATATTGACGCTAGATGTCAGGTCAACTCTCAAAAATGAAATCGAATTTTGGAATGGCAGCACTAGATTATACACATTCGCGAATAGATCTGTCAAATAGTTGATTTTGTCAATTTTATTTTTTATTTAAAAGTTTCTAATGTTTTTTTGTGTGAAAAATCCTAAGAAATTTAATTAAAATCCTACTTGTTTTAATTACATTTAGCTTAACATAATATTATTTATTTGTTAAAAGTATGACAACAACAGCAGAAGCAGTAAAAAAATTGGAATTATTGCTACGTAAGTATTATGCCGCATTACATAGTGATAAGGTTTCGGCTCGCTCAATTATCTAAAATTTTAATTCTCTAGAAAAAGCAACAAATCCCAATGTAGACGATATTGATATAACAGCGCTTGATGGTTTTTGTACAACAATACAGTCGGATCCATCACTTTCGATTCATGCCACTAAATTGTTGGCGAATCGTATCCAATCAACAAACACAGCTGAGTCGTTGAACGCGCTCACGATCCTAGAGGAGTCAATGAAAACTTGTGGCCCAGAATTTCAATCGGAAATTGGAAAATTTCGTTTTTTAAATGATTTGTGTATGCTGGTATCGACTAAATATAAAGGCAGCGTAACACCAAAAAAAATTAAAGATAAGGTAAAAAACAATAAGGTATTTACATTATTGTGTTAGTGGTTCAATCACCTCTTTCCCAAAAAAAAAAAAACTCTAGATACTGGATTTATTGCTCATATGGACTGTACAATATTCGCATTTAACAAAAGTTAAAGAAATTTACGATATGTTGCGTACCCAGGGCGTAATTCATGAACCTGTAAAAAATATTGCCGTTGATCATCGGCGTCATGTTCCTAATATAACAGCATCTAGACCAGCTGAAGATGAAACATCGCAACGATTAAGAAAATTACTGCAAAGCAAAGATCCAACGGATATTAAAGCAGCTAATTTATTAATTCAAAGTATGGTTAGAGAGGTAAGCAAACCGAGGGTGTATAATAACAATATTAAAATCAATCAGCCACTGAATTTTATTTATATTTCAGAATGAGCGTCGTGATCAAATGAAATCATCACGTTTACTAGAATTACAAAGGGTTCGTGAAACAGTAAGTGTCTTAAACGAAATGCTAGATCAATATGATTCGGTACGTACAACCGATGGTGAATTGAGCACAATGAAAGAATTGCATTCGGTATGTGAAAATTTACAACCGACCATTATAAGATTAGCACAAGAGACTCAAGAGAATGAAGAAACTTTAGGTAATTTGCTTTAATTTAATATTTAAAATTATGCAATCTTACATATATTATATATACATAACTTAATTTCATGCTATAGTTTAATTAAATTAGGTATATATTTTCAAATCCCTTTATGATTTTCTTATATAACATGTTATATTGAAACGTATCCAAACTATCGTAGTTTGTTTATATTTCGTGACATATCGTTCTTCAGATATTAAGTGATTTGGGTTGTTTGTTTATCGAATTATTGGAGATTCAGCATTTTTATTGCTTTTATGGACAGGGTTGGATTATAATTTTTATTCAGAGTAAGCGAATATGTTTTGGTTTTATTAGATCAACACAATAATTGTTCAAATCACAAAAAAATTTGCTCTGTGATATTTTAATATTATGAAAGCTGTGGAACTGAATAATACATCCCCTGATTAGTTTTGAAAGTTTTATTCTTTTTAATTGTGGGTTTATGTTCCCAGTCGCCATTATGCGCGTTATTTAGTTAATAGTTTTGACAAAAAACCCTAATCCAAGGTGGAACAGCATATGCCGATGGATGAATGGCTGATAGGTTAATCAGTCCAAATATGCGGCCTCTGGATACCAGGCACCCTCCAGTTTTATTTAGCCTTCCTGTAGTAAAGCTGGGTGACCTACAGGCGACTTTCCATTCCTAGCAACTCGTAAAAGTTAAATCAAAACCGTAGACGCGGTACTATACGGGATAAGAATATACGGGAGTGGGACTGCCCTCTCTAAGTCCTTGGGTCCCAATACTACCGTTTTTCTAACAGAAGTAAATTCTATAATAAACATCTAGGAGGGAGAGCAATGAGCCCAGCTAGTATGTATCGCGTACCGGCTGACAGTATTATGAGGTTCATTAAGAGCCTGAATATTGATCGGACGAATAATTAAGCAGGGTCCAAGTACAATAGATCGTTTAGGTCGCAGTGCGAGGTGGCTGAATGCCCACACGTCAATAGTTTTAGTTCCGCGAAACTTCAAATGGAATGCTGATTTCATTCATTTTTATTTGTTTTGCATTCTCAAAGAAATTTAAAATTCAGTTTTATAAAATTTCCGTTGAAACTTTTAAAATTCACCAAATTAGATACCTAAACATACGTAGGCATTATTTTAGAATTTCATTATTTGATTTTCAAATTGTGACTTTAAATTTGAAATTCTAAAAATTTAAAATTCGTTAATTCTGCACAAGGTTGGAGAAGTTCGTAGAACTCGCTTAGCGATACGTGGTCCAAGTGAGTGGATATTAATTCTAAAATTTTAGTGATCTGATATTTTTGAACTTAGAATTTAAAAGCTGGTGATGTTAGGTAGGATTAGGATTAATATTTTTTTTATACGACGTATACATGGGGGATTTAGTTTATTTTGGTTTGTAAACTACACCACACGTTTTATTATTTTTAGGGAATAGCGAATAAAAGAAGCCAATGAATTTAATTAGCTTTTTATTGTTGCAATTCAATTCGGTCTACTAACTTTTTTCGCCTTCCCTCGTTTATTAATATTACTGAAGGGTTATCCCTCGATGTAATATTAATTTGGTCTGTTATAACCGCACTCGATCCCATAGCTCAGCCATCTGAAAAATCATCCATCCCGGATGACATCGAGAGAGCAGTTGAGGAGATAAAAAAAATCTTCGGACGGAAAGAATCGGTCTTCACACTCCGCTACAAGTGTTTAAGCATCGCTAAAGGTTCTAGAGAAAGTTGGGACGATTTCACAAGCCAAGTGAACATGAAGTGCGAAAAATCTGAGATTGCCACGTGCACAGCCGACGATTTTAAGCTCCCCATGTTCGTCAAAGCGCTCACCGGAACTAAAGACTCGCTCGTTCTCGAAAAGCTCGAGAAAGTCGAAATAACTCATGCAGTAGCAGCCAATCCAGATGCAGTGCCCAGATTGAAGCTAAACGATATCTGCGAGCTAGCAAAGCAGTTGTCGTGTCTCAAGGGCGAAAAATTGATGGTCCAACACTCCAATTCAGCACCGAAAAGCGAAATGATGCAGATGTTTAGAAAGAAACAGGGATAGCAACAACAATTGCGGTGACTGCCATTGGCATAGGGACTGCCTGTATAAGGACAAAATCTGCGAAACTTGCAAGGTAAAGGGACACAAAGCCGGCAATTGTACCTCGGCGAACGAATTCCTGCGCAGATTCCGATCAAGGCCAAGCAGATTCAGCCGCAGATCAGACCGCCATCAAAGTCTTTGTTGAACCAGCCATCGATGATCACAAGCTTCGCCTGCAACTGGATTCTAGCTCCGACTGGACAATCATATCGGAGACAAATTGGCAAAAGATTGGGGAACCACCGTTGATGCCATGCGAAGAGCAAGCAATCAGCGCTTCAGGCGATCAGGTGTCGATTCTCGGAAAATTCACTGCACGTTTGAAACTGCACTGACGAAAAGTAATCGGCCCATGCTGCGTCGCAAATTCAAGCTTGAACGTCCTCGGCAGCGACTGGATGGAAGCTTTCGACCTGTGGAACATTCCCATCGCCAGCGTCTGCAACAACATCAGACTCGACGCTTCACAGCAATTTCCAAGTGAGTTGAAGACCAAATTTCCAGCTCTTTTGAGTGATGCGCTCGGCCTTTGCACCTAAAACTCTTGAACGTGATTAGCCCCGTCCGATATTCAGCTTACGCCGCACCAATCGTCGCTGTAAAAGGATAAATGCGTTAAAATCTGCGCCGACTACTCAACTGGCTTAAATGATTCGCTCGAACCGGAGCAATTTCCATTGCCAACGTCTGGCGAGATTTTCGCTCAGTTATCGCCATTCAAAATCTTCAGCAAAATCGACCTCTCAGACGTCGTCATTGGAAAGATCAGTACAGAAGGCTCACTAGGTTGCTTCGCCATCGACACCGCCCAGAAGCTGCCAGTAACCTTCGAAGCTATTCAGTACGAAACAAGTCAAGACGAGATGTTGAAGGAAATCACAAGGTTCATTGAGAAAGGTTGGCCACGCAAACGAGAGCAAATTCCTGACGCTGAGGCTACAGAATACTTCCCAAGACGACATTCGCTCACAGTCATCAACGGTTGCATTTTTTTCGGTGATCGCATCATCATTCCGAAGCGCTATCGCAGCGAAACCCTTAGAGAACTGCGTCAAGGTCATCTTGGCACTGAGCGTATGCAGCTATTAGCTCGACAGAAAGTCTCCTGGCCATGGCTCGACAACGACATCGAGAAGACAGTTCGAAACTGTGTGAGTTGCGCAACGAATGCGTTTACACCGATCAAAGCTACACTGCAGTCGTGGCCGATTCCAGAAGCGCTATGGTCGCGATTGCACGTCGACTTCACTGGTCCAGTCAATGAATTCTGGTATTCTGTCATCATCGACGCCTTTTCAAAATGGCCAGAAGTCTACAAGATTCAGAGCACGACATCCCAGCAGACAACAGATAGACTCGAAGAAGCCTTCGCAAGACACGGTGATTGCAAAACAATTGTTTCCGGCAACGGACCGCAATTCATTTCGGAACAATTCAAACAATTCTGCACAGAAAGAGGAATCGAACATACCACAGCGCCTTATCATCCGCAATCGAACGGTTCGTGAAGTCGCTGAAACAGGGACTGAAGAAGCTTGAGAAGGATGGAAACGCTAATGAAATCTTGCGAAAGTTCCTTAAGCACTACCGCTTCACGCCGTCATACAACCTTGGATCGAAATCGCCGCATGAGCTGATGACGGGACGACAAGCAAGATCAAAGCTCGACTTGCTTATGCCGACTACGAAATCTACAGCGGAACGAAACCACAAGTTGGAACAGCAGTTCAACACTCACCACGGTGCTAAAGAAAAGACGTTTGCGATCGGCGACAAAGTTTTCGTTAAAACCCACTTAAGTAACAATCAGTGAGAAGCAACAAATCAGCAAACAAATCGTGTGCAAAATGGGAACTGTCAATTACAAGGTGCAGATCGTACAGTTTTGACATCCAGGTCCCAGAACGGCAAGAGATTGAGCCCGAAATCGTCCCAGAACCCGAGGAAGAGGAAGTACAAGATGACTCATTGCAGGACTCACAGGACGATCAACAAGAATACTTGCCAGCGCTCCAAGAGCAAGTTCCACGAAGAACTCAGCTGGAGTTCCACCCGCCTATCTCGGAGAATACGTGTGCAAACAAGGGATTTTCCCATTTTCATTTATTTTTATTCACATCTCCCATTTTCATACTTAGTGAAAATCCATCAACTATCGCCAGAATATGCTTATGCCCATTTTTGTAGTAGTTAAAGTTTCAATCGTTAGATGATCGACATGTAGCATCTCCAATGGCACATTTCCTATTGGTATTGGATTCAATAATCCTTCGGCTTTCCCGATTTTCTTGGTGGCCAATATGCATTTCACACACGAGTTTATGCACCGTGCAATTTTCTGAGTCAATTTTCGTATTTAATATTCACGCATCAAAATTTCCTACATCTTTGCTAAACCAAAATGTCCAACTTCATGGGCTTTCTTTATAACTTCCATTTCCATTTCGTCTGACACAACAATCAACATTTTGCCATCAACTTCTCTATAAAGGATGTCATCATTTACTTCATACCCAAAGCAATTTATATGTCAGACAATTCTCATCCCGTTCTTGTAACATTCGGATTCGGTCTCTAATATCTATATCTAGGAACAGCAACACTGGATTTCAACTCAAAGCATCTACATGCTTCATACGTCTTCCCGCTCGATGTATTATTTTATAATCGAACTCATGTAAAAGCATTGCCCACCTTACAATTTTAGCTGATATTACATTTTTGTTCATCGTTTGTTGAAAAGCTTGGCAGTCGGTAATAATCTTAAAAGGTTGACCAATTAAATAGCATCTAAACTTTTTATTTATTTATTATTTACTACAGTAAATATTTACAATCGGTAAGTAAACATACAAAACCAAAATTCAACAATTATCTTTAGACAGAAATTTAAACAACTCGTTTTTAAAACGAGCAAAGAGAGCGTTTCGAACACACTTTATACTGAGTTGTTAGCATCAGAAAACATCTAACCGTCTAAACTCTAGTCATGTGCCTAAAAGTTTTGAAACACCTTACGTCTTCCATTCAGCCTGTAGCGAATTTTTTTCACTGGGATCGTAGTCAGTTTCATCGATTAAAAAATCCGAATTTTGTTACCAATGTAACCAAGACTGGTAGATACCTTTGAATCACTCTCTACTCCAAAGTACTTATTGAGTTGAATAATCTCCCGAGATTTGAGTCCTGATACGCTCTTAATTATATATCTTCCCCAAGCTGTATATTTCACAAGTAAAACGGTCCCTCTCCCGCTCTTCGTCTACTTTATCTGCCGAACTACTCCCCATCTCCCTACCCCCTCTCTCCCTCTCTCCATTTGTCCCTTCTCGCTCTGCCCTCTGTCGCATCCCTCTTTCACACCCCTCCCCTACTCCTCTCCTCACTTCTCACTCCCTCCTTTATCTCCTCCCTCCCTGTCCTCCGCTCTCTTCTCAAACTTCTCAATTTTCCTCGCAATGTTTCTCTCAATATCTCAGTCTAATTCTCTTTTTCTCAATCTCAATCCCAATCTCTATCAATCTCTCTCTCTCAATCTCTATCAATCTCTGTCTCTCTCAATCTCTCTCTCTCAATCTCTCTCTCTCAATCTCTCTCAATCTCTCTCAATCTCTCTCTCTCAATCTCTCTCAATCTCTCTCTCTCTCTCAATCTCTCTCTCTCAATCTCTCTCCCTCTCTCTCAATCTCTCTCTCTCTCAATCTCTCTTTTTCTCAATCTCTTCTCTCAATCTACCTCTCTCTCTCAATTTCCCGCGCAATTTTTTCTCATATCTCTCTTTCGTTTTCTCTCTCTTTCGCTCTCTCTCTCCCGCTTTCTCTTTCGCTCTCTCTCTCGCTTTCTCTTTCGCTCTCTCTCGCTTTCTCTTTCGCTCTTGCTCTCTCTCTCTCTCTCTCTCTCTCTCTCTCTCTCTCTCTCTCTTTCGCTCTCTGTTTCTTTCGCTCGCTCTCCTTTCGCTCTCGCTCTCTCTCTCTTTCACATTTTAATTTCAATCCCCCCAATTATTTTGGTTTGCCCTTATTATTAGGCTGAGTATCCGCGTGTTGCAAATTTGTAATAGTAGATAAAATGTTCATGTGTAGCATTTTTGGAAGTCATTCTCCAGTCCATACCGTTTTTTCTCTTCTGTTTCTGTTTTAAACAGATTATTGTCATTGGTAGCCAGGATTTAAGTGGGGAAAAGATATATTAGAGAAATAAACTTCCACGAAGTAGTTACGTGTTTTATGATGATACTTTCGAAAAAAATCTGGGAAACAAATCTTGAATATCGAAACTGAATCTGAAAATAGGAAAAAAAACGTTTAAAATACTTTTATTTATCCCAGATTTTTATAACTCGAGGTTATCACAGCATGTATCTTTTTTTTTTATAATAAGTATTTTGAGTTTTTAATTTTATTTTACTTTAAAACCAAACAAAAAACTAATCTTTCTATAAACCCAATAATTACAAACAGGCTATAAAAATCTGGGATTATTCTGGAGTCTAGCGAAAGAATTTGGTTAGTAAAAATGAAACACCAAGAACAAAACTTAAGTCATGTATAAAACTATTATTTATTATTATTAAGTAAATTTAATTTGAACGTTTTTCTTAGAAAATTCAATTTTTTCAGTTTCTGCTTGCATGAGCTTTAATTTTCGTTTAAAATTCGGCCGTGCATGCTGAGGCTGACGAACGCCTTGATAGTCAAATATGTATAAACAGAATTGAGTTCAAGTATTTCGGAGATTATTATCGATTCACTTTAGAGGTTGACATTTTTGTGTATAATTTGCTTTGACTAAAAATTTATTAGGTATGCCGTTTACACCCTAAAAACAATTTGTTTTTGATTTAATATTTGCAGCTGATATTCTAGATGCATCGCAATGTTTGAACGATGTGTTTGAGAGATACAAACAGATAATTATCAAACATAGAATTGTGATGCCGAAAGCGAAACCAACTGATAGTTCTAGTAATTCAATACTAAATACAACCACATCATCATCATCATCATCCGCAGCATTATTGGATATCTTAAGTGGACCGATGGGCTTAGAACAAAACATCGAGTCAAAGGCGGATAGCTTTAGTAATAAGGGTATAACCAGTATTACAACAGAGTTGTCTGATGTATTTTCGTCGGCCGAGGGAATTTTGAAACCAGAGCAGATTACTAAGGCGAGTGATAAATATGAAGGTAAACCGTAAAAAAAAAAGATTAAATCTCGGTGGACTGTATTACAAATAAATTTATTTGTAGACAATATTTATAGCATCTTAAACGCATTCTCGGCGATAAACGGAAATTCTGCTGCTTCTAGTCCAGTAAAACCAATGGCTTCATCGATTTCGCAACCTAAACCTTCACCAAAACATACCGTTGCTGTAAGTACGCCACAATCACGCGGGATTCCTGATTTAGATATACTAGTAACAGATATGTTACAATCGACTCTAAATAAACAACAAAAGTCTGAAATTGTTACCGAAGCAGAGGATTCAGACGAAGTAGTAGTATTAGTGAATGATAAAAATTATAATTTATTAGATAACGATGATAAAATATTAAATTGTGATATTGAACAAAATCCATTTGTAGATGATGGTATTGTTGTTAGTAGTTCCTCCATTATAGATAACCCCTCACAAAAACTGATTAAAAGTGAATTAAAAACGTTAGCTGATTTGGAAATTGATCTCGATCAAATTACGCCAAGCTCGGTTGATCCACGCATCGTTATGAATGATCCGAATGGTTTACGAGTTGTACTTAATTTTGCCGAAGATCATCCAAGGCCTGATGTATCAGTTATTGTGGTGACGGTCATTAATCAAGGCACAAAAGCAATCTCATCATTTCAATTCAATGCCAGTATTTCGAAAGTATGTCCAATACCATCATTCTAAGATACAATGATGTATGATAATAATTAATGTTTTTTTTTTTTTTTTAGTTTTGCCGTCTTCGATTATTACCAGCCTCATCAAATTCGCTACCCGGTTGCAAACCATTTCGACCACCATCCGATGATATAACCCAAGTATTGTTGTATTCGAATCAAACCAATTTAGAAAATGTTAATTTGGTTTGTATCCTAAGCTATTGCATTGGAAATGATCCGGATCCGATTAATGAGTCGATTGAAATTAAAAATTTGCCAAAAACTTAATTTTAATGTTTTATGTAATAGAAACGCATAATTTTAAGGTTTGCTTTTCATTTTTAATCTAATAATTATGAGATGACAAGAAAGAAAAAAACATTATTTTAGAAAATTTTCCTGGTTAATTAATTATACATGTAATTTTTACTAAAAATACTTTTATTTTATTTATTTATATTATAAATAAAATTACATTCTGGAGTATTGCACTTATTAATCATAAAATTTTGGTTTTAATGGCAGGTCCACACCAAACAGACAAAACTGAAACTTCTGTATATTTTTGAAGAATGCCCAGCAAAGATTTTGAATACAATGTTTAGTTGGTCCCGCAATTTTCAAATAAAATACAGTGGAACCCCGGTATACGACCTTAATTCGTTCCCGTCGTATATCGAAGCAACCTTTCCCATAAGAAGAATTAATCCGTTCCCAAGTAACACAGCATTCACAATGCAAAAACTTTTTACTTTTGACTTACAGGTTTGTATCAATTTCCAACATAACGAGCAAAAATTTTTATTCGTCAAGTTTGAAATTCATACAAACCTGTAAGTAAAAAGTAAAAAGTTTTTGCATTGTGAATGGCTCTTAAAACTATTTAAAGTTGAGGTGAATAAATTATAAGCTGTTGAGTACTGTAATCCCATTACTCGAAATCAAGATAATTTAGCAAAGACACCAACCAAAAGTAAATAATAAAACCTATTTTAAGTTTAATAAAATTTTATTTTCACAATCTATTAATTACAAACAACGTCACGAAAAGCTATTGCTGTAATTGCCTTCTGGTGGCCTACATATTCCCGCTCTATTTCACGCGTTTCAAATTTCCAGAGTCGTGCCAATCCATCGGAAGATGCAGTAAATAAATAACGGGAATCAGCACTGAATGTAGCATCCCAGATCCAAGGTACAGTTTTCTTATTTGAACTTTTTGATTCGGATTTAAGTTCGCGCCATAAGCTAAAATCACAAGTTTTCCAAACTCGTGCTGTACCATCGGCGGATGTTGTTACAAATAGGCTTGAAATTAGACAATTTTGGTGTCAACACAATACATACAATGAATATAGGTCACATTAATATCTTACCTCGAATCAGGACTGAATTTACATCGTAACGCATATCTTTTGTGTACCTCAACTTTCATCCGAGGCTGAATAATAGATAAAGCTTGATCTCCAGTTTTAACATTCCAAATATAGCAATTTCCTTTATTATTTATTGCGGCCATAAGTTTACCATCCGGACTAATTGCAATATCTTGTATCGAGGCATCCACTTCGGGTTTTAATTGGTCATGGGTTCCCGATCGAATATCCCACAAGTATACCCCACCATCTTGGCACCCAATGGCCATTTCAATTTGATTTGGACTCAAACACAGCCCATTAATTGGTGTCGACAAACAATCAAATACCCGATTACAGTTGGGTGACTGTGAGGTCATATCATAAATTCGTACCCGGCAATCTTCACCACCGGTAAACATGAAACGTCCCTGTTCCTGAAAACCAACGCGTACCACATTCTTTGATACGCCATCAAAATTAACAATCGGATTATTCGATTGCATATCATAGAGGCGAACATGTTGATAGCCACATGCCACCAACATTGTTCGATTCGGTGTTATATCCAGGGCGTTCACCTGGGAGTCGAGATGTTGTAGATTTCGTAAACAAACACCGGTGTGTGCTTGCCATAATTTGATTGTGTGATCGTAGCCACCGGTTGCCAAAATTAATTGCTCTCCATTTGGATCAGCAGCCATTGATTTTTTAATGAATTATTTTTGTGTATTTTTTTAACTAACTTCTCGTAGCGACAACAGAAATGAGAAATCCGTGTGTGTTGTGTTTACAAAATTTATATTTTGACAGTTTGAGAAAAATTTGACATTATGTTGTGCGGCGGTAAACACGTACAATAATTATTGACAACTCTAAAGTTGCTATAAACTTTTTCATGATGGCGTTGTCTCATGAAATTTGTCGGTTGAACATGACGGAGTTAAAAATGTGCATGATCTCGAAATTTATTTTTAAATCTATAAGATACTTTTCAAAAAATGATTTTAACGTGATTCTTTACAAACTCTTCTATTTTTATTCCGTTAGTTTTTACTGTTCTCCTTCTCTTAGTTATTTACACATTTTCCTTTTCTCTCTCATACTCTCATACATCATTATTCCTAACCATCGACAAGGTGGTGGCAGCACAAATCAAGAGTGAAGACAGCAATGATTATATTTGAATTTCATTATATGTATTTGTTCAATCACAAGTTTAAACATAGATAAGAACACATAGGAATGTAAATACCTCCGCATTTATCATCTATTTTTCTCCTTACCAACAACCGGAAAAAAGGTATCTGTCAGTACATCGAACAATAATCAAACCACATTATTAGCAACAGCTGTGGTGAAAAGCACAGCCATATGTGGAACATCAACCGAATTGAGAGCCTTAATAGATCAGGGGTCACAAGTCTCGTTGATAACGGAAGAAGCGATTCAACGCCTCGGTTTAACATTACATCAAACCACCGTCAACATCTCAGAAATTGGGGCGCATACCACCAACAAGGCTATCGCTTTAGTGCAAATATGTCTTCAATCACATTTCGCATCGCCATTTCGGTTAAACATTGAAGCATACGTATTGCCAAAAATTACAACGGAGATTCCAGAACGTCAAATCAAACGAGAATCAATCAACAACCATTGGAATAGGTTAACCTTGGCTGACCCGAGGTTCGACACCCCTGTCCCGATTGACCCTTTATTGCGAGCCGACGTTTATGGAGATTTCATCTATAACCAAGTAAAACTGGGAAAGCCAAGCGCCATTAAGACCAGCTTCGGCTGGGTGATTTCAGGGCCAACAGAAATCTAAACCCAGCTTCCCGTAGTGAAGGTCCATAGCGGGACCACGGTGGAAGCGAATATGAACCGATTTTGGGAATTGGAAGAAACTCAGAGCAATAACATCGTGCGGAATCTGCTGAAGACATCATTTGCCAAACCATCTTTCAAGGGACCACCAAACTAGATCCAGATGGACGATGTGGTACGACTACCATTCAGGGAAAATCAATTGAATCAACTAGGGTGTTCCAAGCAACGAGCTCTACAACGTTTTCTACAGCTCGAGAAGAAATTGGATTCTAACCGAGACCTAAGAGATTTGTACATCAAATTTATGACAGACTACCTCAGCATGGAAGTTTACCTAAACCTGGAGTCATCATGTCATGACCATTCACTCACACAGGAGTCGATTATGCGGGATCCTTCAATATACGTGTTACATAATATTGTATTTATGTTATTTGAAATTAAATGTGAATGTTAAATAAAAGATGTCGCCAGTCGCCACTATGAAATATGTTTAAAATGTATGTGCGACAACACTAATAAAAGATAGAATAGATTTGGTCATGAAGATTGACAATACACAAGTAAAGATTCGTCTTTTAATTATCTTAAAAAAACTAATAATAATACAAACCATCGAAGATAATAACATGGTGTCAGAAGTTTAAAAGTGATCAAAATTAAGTATTTTGTTAATATTTCTAAAAAATTCGTCTTAGTAAAATAAAAATCGTCGGAAAATGTCGCAGATTGGAAATCTCGCTCCATTAAAATGTGCTTCGGACTGGACCATATGGTTACAAAAATTTAATTTGTTCATAAAAGCAAATGGACATCAATCATTAAGTGATAAGCGGAAAAATGCGATTATGCTCCAATTTATCGGAGACAAGAATCTCGAAACATTCAACTCGTTTAATTTAGACGAAGAAAAAATTACGCATGAGGAGCTAATAGAAGAATTTACAAAATTTTTCGTACCAAAGCAAAACACAACAATAATACGGCAAGATTTGTTTGGGCGGAAACAGCAGCCAAATGAAGGAATTGAGGATTTTCTAACATCCATAAAAAATTTAGCCAACAAATGTGATTTGGGTGAAAAGAAAAACGAATTAATCAAGGATTTGTTCATCGCGGGGCTAAATGGGAAATACAGAGACGTCAAAAAAGAGCTACTTAGTCGAGACACAATTACACTAGAGGATTTGTTAAAAGTGGCGAGAGTAGTAATAACAGCAAATAAGGAGGTGGATAACAAACCAGCAATAGAAGACCAGCAAATTTTAAAAGTAACACGAGGTAATTTAAATCAGTCAGGTTTAGGAAATAAGTTCAAAACAAATGATCGTAATTATCAAAGTCGTGATTTGAAAACTAGCCAGTCACAGTCTAATAATAAAAATTTGTGCACTAGGTGTGGTCAAATACATAATTTCGTGTGTCCAGCTAGAAATTTAATGTGCGCGTATTGTAAAAAAGTCGGGCATTTCGCAAAATGTTGTTTTAAAAACAAAATGAAAATCA
This sequence comes from Tipula helvola, assembly GCA_963556165.1. Taxonomy (NCBI): domain Eukaryota; kingdom Metazoa; phylum Arthropoda; class Insecta; order Diptera; family Tipulidae; genus Tipula; species Tipula helvola. The sequence continues at coordinate 293,880,337 of OY744483.1, forward strand.
AGTGTGTAGAAACTGGTGAAAATTCAAATGACGATTTTGATAATGAAAATAGAGATAGTTTATTTGTTGGTATTGTAAATACGCCTGTTAAAAAAAATGGTTGGTTTATAGACGTAGTTATTAATGGTATAGAAGTTCAAGTGCAAATTGACACAGGTGCTCAAGTGAGCATAATATCATTGTTTAAATTAAAAGAATTAAATTTGTCACCAGAAATAATTAAGAAGTCTATAGTTAGACTTTCAACTTTTACTAATGATAATGTTGAGGTAATAGGAGAGTGTCATCTGGATTGTTTTGTGCAAAGTCGTTTTAAACTTATTAAATTTATTGTGGTTAATACAAAGTGTCAGACCATACTAGGATTTGGAGATAGTTTAAATTTGGGTCTAATAGCAAAAACATTTTTACTCAATGAAGTAAAACAAAATAAAAATATAGAATCTGCTACTGTTGGTTTGGTTTTGGATGAACTAGTGTCTAATTATACAGATTTGTTTGAGGGTCTTGGTACTTTACCCGTAAAAGCTAGCATTGTTGTTGACCCATCAGTACAGCCTGTAATTGAGCCGCCTCGAAGAATACCTTTTAATCTACAAGAATCGTTGAGGCTAGAGTTAGAGTCAATGTGTAAAAATAAGGTAATAACGAAGGTTGTGAATCCAACTAAGTGGGTGAGTTCAATAGTTCTGGTTTGCAAACCGAACAACAAAATTAGAGTCTGTTTGGATCCCAGAAATTTGAATAAGGCGATACTTCGATCTCATTATCCGATACCAGACATCGAAATTATACGCAGTAAATTGAATGGTGCACAAATCTTTTCTTCATTAGATGCCTTTTCTGGATTCTGGATGGTACCACTAGATGAAGAAAGTTCTCATCTTTGTACTTTCAACACTCCATTTGGGCGATATAGATTTTTAAAACTTCCTTATGGAATTTGTTCTGCACCTGAGATATTCCATAGAATAATGTGTGAGATTTTTGGAGATTTGCCGGGTACAATAATTTATATAGATGATATATTGGTTTTCGGTAAGACTGAGTTAGAACATTATGAAAATTTAGCAAGAGTATTTGAAAAAGCCAAGTCAGTAGGTTTAAAATTAAACAGAATGAAATGTAAATTTGGTAGATCTGAGATTTCGTACGTTGGTCATATATTTAATAATCAAGGCATGTCAGCTGATCCATCAAAAATAGAAGCCATTCTTAAAATCCCAACTCCAAAGGACAAAAAGGATTTACAGAAGTTTTTGGGCATGGCGAATTATTTGGGCATATTTGTTGACAATTTGTCAAATAAAACCAAGGATTTACGTCAATTGTTGACTAAAGATAGTGATTTTGTTTGGGATGAGAATTATGAACAGTCGTTTAATGCATTGAAACAAGCAATCGCTACAGTGCCAAGTTTGACTTACTTTGATGCTAATAAAACAGTAGTGTTATCAGTGGATTCTTCTCAATTCGCTCTTGGGGCAGTTATACTTCAGGATGGCAAACCTCTTGCTTTCTCATCGAAGTCTCTAACAGACACGCAACAACGATATGCGCAGATAGAGAAGGAGCTATTGGCGATAGTTTTTGGATGTGAGAAATTCCACCAATATTTGTACGGTCAGGTGGTTCAGGTTGAAACTGATCACCAACCTTTGGTTACACTTTTTAAAAAGTCACTTCATCAGGTTCCAGTACGATTACAGCGAATGATGTTACGAATACAAAAATACGACGTCCGAGTGAACTATAAACCGGGAAAATCGTTGGTAATTGCTGATACATTGTCAAGACTACCACTGCTGAACTCAGAAGATGGAGAGTTAGATGATGATTTGCGATTATGTATTAATATAGTAAGTGATTTGTCATTGTCGGATGTTCAGTTGAGTCAATTAAAAGATGCAGTGTCGCAGGATAGTATTTTGAGTTTGTTAATTAAATATAGTACTAATAACTGGCCAGAATCAAAGAATCATGTACCTGAAGGTGTGAAACCATACTATAGTATTAGAGACGAAATTTGTGTGCTAGACGGTTTAGTCTTAAAGGGTCAAAACATTATAATACCGCACAGTCTCCGTAAAGAGATGCTTTCAAAAATCCATGAGAGTCATTTTGGAATAGAAAAATGTTTACGTTTGGCTAGGGATTTAATATATTGGCCAAACATGTCAAGCGATATAAAAAATTTGGTGCAACAATGCGATACTTGTATGAAGTATTCATCCAATAATGCAAAACAACCGCTCATACCTCATAGTTTACCAAACTTACCGTTTGAAAAAGTAGGAGTTGATTTTTTCTCATTTAAGTCTAAAACGTACCTAATTTTGATAGATTATTTTTCGAAATATGTTGAGACGGTTCAATTGATGTCAGGATATTCGGCAAGTCAAGTAATAGTTCAATTGAAGTCGATTTTTGCTCGTCATGGTATTCCAGTTGAGTTAATTTCAGATAATGGCCCACCATTTAATTCAGAACAGTTTCAGTCATTTTTTCATAGCTGGGGAATTAATCATGTTACATCTAGTCCACATCATCCAAAATCAAACGGATTGGTTGAAAATGCAGTAAAAACCATAAAAAATATGTTATATAAATGTGAGGAAGAAGATGGTGATCCGTATATAGGTTTATTGCATCTCCGTACAATCCCTAAAGGTAATTTGTATTCGCCTGCGGAACTTTTGATGTCGAGAAGATTGAGAACGAAGTTGCCTACACATTCAGACAGAATGAAACCGACAGTAGTTGATGTAGATAGATTGAAACAGTTTAATTTAGAAAATCAAAATAAGATGAGATGTAATCATGATAAGACAGCTGGAAATACACTGTCCAATTTAAATGTAGATCAATTAGTTTATTTTAAAAAAGATCCAAATTCGGTATGGATTAAAGGGAAAATAATAGAGGTCCTAAAGGATATGCCAAGGTCGTATAAGATATTGTCGGAAGATAATGTTGTATATAGACGCAACCGGTTTTTGATAAAGGAACGATTTGAGGGAAACAATTTAGATGACACAGAAAATAATCTTAAACAGAATGACAGAAATGTATTCAAGGAACGTGATAATAATGAAAGTAATAAACTAAGAGAAAAGTCTGGTAGGACGATAAGAAAGCCTTCCAAATTAAATTTATAATAAATAAATAAAACTTACTATTATTCGTATTTTTATAACAGAAGTGTTGAAATGTATAATTTACTTAGAAGTTTAGATATAGTATAATTTGTAATACAATTTTAAAAATTGTTTGAACTCAAACTTACTACCTATGAATTATTTAGTATATATATATATAAAAAAAAAAAAAAAAAAAAAAAAATGGACATGTTACATAATATTGTATTTATGTTATTTGAAATTAAATGTGAATGTTAAATAAAAGATGTCGCCAGTCGCCACTATGAAATATGTTTAAAATGTATGTGCGACAACACTAATAAAAAAAGAGAATAGATTTGGTCATGAAGATTGACAATACACAAGTAAAGATTCGTCTTTTAATTATCTTAAAAAACTAATAATAATACAAACCATCGAAGATAATAACAATACGGATGAGTAAATATCATCCGATCTGACAGCAGAAGGATTCGTCAGCGCCTTCCGAAGGTTTACTGCCCGGCGGGGAAATGTCGCCCATATGTACAGCGACAACGGGACCAACTTTGTAGGGGCCAGTAACTATTAGAGCCAATAAATTTGCACTTTGGGGATACAAAGCTTACCTATGAGGAAATGAGCACCTTACAGGCCACTGTGTCCATTAAACGAGGATCCGGAATCCCTGCAGGTACTAACACCCCGGGGATTTTTTAATTGGGAATGCGCTAGGGGCCCCACCGGAAAAAGAGTGTTTAGGACGGGACAAGCGAACTAACTTCTGGCAGAAGTGGGTGTCAGAATATTTACATCGCCTGCAACAACGTCCGAAATGGCATCAAGAGAGGATAAACTTAGAACAAAGGAGCATCGTTATAATCCGAGACGAGCTGCAACCACCCACTAAATGGAAATTAGGGAGAGTCATCGAGTTACATCCAGGGAATGATGACCTCACACGCGTCGCAACGTTAAAACCGCCGATAACCCTAGCATCAAGAGACCAATCACAAAGTTGTCACCATTACCAATCCAGAAACCAATTTTAGACAAGGGTAAGGATCAGATAGATGCTTCTTCAACACCGCATCGAAGGCAACAACCGAGTCGATAAATACAACAATTAAAGGAGCAGATCATTCGCATTCAAGAGTACGTTCCAGCAACGATGAAAATTCCGGAGGGAGAGAATAATAACGAGCTGGGACACATTTACAAAATGTTAACTGTTCACACCAGAGTAACAGCAAACAACATTATATTCCTTATAAAGATACCATTAGCATACACACACGTTTACCAATTATTCAACATAATTCCCATCCCCACAATAGGGGACGGGCAACTGCACAGCATAATACCTACAACGGAACTGCTGATGATCGATTTACCCCGCGAACATTTTGCTAGTTTAACGAGTCGAGATCTACAACGATGCATCGAATTAAAACACAATGATTAGTTGTGCGATATTTCACCTATTTATACCACACAATCTCAACAGTCAAAATGTGAAGTAACTGCACTATAACCACCATAAAAAGACAGATCTATTGGACTCAGATAGGCGTCAATCAATGGACATTCACAATGAGCAAACCTCAAACTATCAACCTAATCTGTAATCGTGAGGTAAACACGATTGTTCTAGACAAATCAGGAATTATAACGTTAGATCCGAAGTGTATCTTAAAACATGACGAGTTCCAGCTAACAGCCATTGAGGAAAACTCACATCGGACCAACTCTTCAATAATCAAGTCAATTAAAAATTAAAAATTCAATATGGCGAGGAAAAACCATCAACACCACAATTACCTATCCCGATAAAACCTCAAGCAAAAGAAACGGCGGACAATCCATCATGCTGCAGAAAAGTAACGAAGCGAAGTTGCCGGACGTCATTGATACATCCCATTACGGACATCATATTCATCATTATGTGTATATTTACTGGCGTAGAACCCGTCAACAGCCAGCAGTCATGGACACGCTAATGCAACAACCACGGATACCACGGCCACGATCTTTATTGAATTTGTTGGCCCCGCAGTATGTTCAATCACAAGTTTAAAAGTCTTCAGGCTTTTAGAGACGCAAAGTTTTTTTCATTGTGAATGCCCTGAATTTTAAAAAATTTACTATTTAGTCCACGATTCTCCATATAAAAATCGCGTTATGTCGCGCGCTGGGAATTCTGCGTCCTCACCGACTGATTTCATGAGACAACCACAATTATTTATAGCAGATAATCTAAAACCTAAAGTTACTATAAAAATGTCAAATCGGAATTTTTGCATTGCCCTGTGTGTTTTGTAGTGTCATTTCCATTTGTCATTGTCATATTCATCAGCGAGCAATAATTTTGCTAGGTTTATTATTTTTGTATTAATCCAATTAAATTTTATTAAATATATTTACAAAACAATCATTTAGTTAGTGCAAATTATTAAAATATCAATTTATATAGAATTTTATTTTAATTTGTTTGCGGACGTGGTAAGTTATAATTTAAATTGTACAATGCAAGTCATACCCTTTGTGATAAAAAAAAATTAGCATCATCTCTGATAATAAATTTTAATTCTTAGATAAATAACAGCGTAAATTCATCAGCAATTATGATAGAGAAAAAACATTTTATTATTCCAAACACCCAACCCGTTGGAGATTTGGATTGTGCCGAAGCATTCGAAAATCTAACGGATAAGGAGAAATTGTATGCACATTACTTTAGTCGGGCATCATGGAATGGTGGTTTAATCGCCTTGATTCAATCGAGTCCCGAAGCTCCATTAATATTTTCACTGTTGCATCGAATTTTTTTAGCCGAACCAGTTGAAACATTAAAATCGAATGCTTTAGCGGCTGGTATTAGTGAAGATGATATAACCGCCTTTTTGGCGTATTCCGTTGGATTTTTTGCCAATGCGGGAAACTATAAAGGAATGGGAGATTTAAAATTTGTCCCAAATCTCGAGGTGGAAGATTTCGAACAAATTATTCAACTTTCAAAAGCATTTCAAATGGATCAAGCGACAATCGAGAAATTGTGGCACAGGGTTAGAGTTCCGATATTCCTGTTGACGGAACGAACAAAAAATTTAGGCCTAAAACCGGATGGTATTACAACATATTTTTCAAGTAATTGCACAAAAGAGGACGGTAATTTGGTTAACGAGTGGCTTCAGTCGAAACGTATTGAGGCTTTTATCTGCCGAACATTTAAATCGATTGTAAATAATAAAACTATTTTCGATATAAAATTTGCATCCTCGGCTAAGGGAGACAAGTCTGGAATCACATTAGGCGAGGAAGAGTATAAAGGTTGTATTTTTAAGGTAACACGTGGAGATTATTCGAAATTATTACAACTGGTGAATGCTGATTTAGAATTGGCTGGAAAATATGCAGCTAATGAGAATGAGACTAAGATGATTCATCATTATGTCGAAAGTTTCCGAGAGGGCAGCTTGGAAGATCATAAAGAGGGATCTAGATTTTGGATTAAAGATAAACAACCGGTTGTCGAAACGTATATCGGATTTATTGAAACGTATCGTGATCCCGTTGGTCAACGAGGGGAATTTGAAGGATTTGTGGCTGTTGTAAATAAGGAAATGTCTGTTAAATTCGGTAATCTAGTATCAAACGCAGAAAATCTTATTAAGAATTTACCGTGGGGGGTTGATTATGAAAAGGATTCGTATCTCAGACCTGATTTTACATCACTAGATGTTTTAACGTTTGCCGGATCTGGAATACCGGCCGGCATTAATATTCCTAACTGTAAGTTTATTTAGATGTTACATACATATATTCAAAATGAGGTATAACTTTTATTTTTTTTATTTTCCAGATGATGAAATTCGGCAGGACGAGGGCTTTAAAAATGTCTCACTGGGAAATGTATTACGCTCGCTGAATAAAACCGATACAATTCCATTTTTATCGGAAGCCGATCAAGCCTTAATGAAAGAGTATAAAACGAAAGCTTTTGAAGTTCAAGTCGGTTTGCACGAACTCTTGGGACACGGCAGTGGTAAGCTGTTTAGAATTGATGAAGACGGAAAACTCAATTTCGATCAGGATCGTGTAGTAAATCCATTAAATAATGAAAAAGTTAATAAATGGTATTTACCCGGTGAGACATACGATTCAAAGTTCATGCAAATTGGATCATCGTATGAGGAATGCCGCGCAGAAGTTGTCGGTTTATATTTATGTTTGAACCGTAAAGTTTTGGAAATTTTTGGATACACCGACGAAGAAGAAATTCGTAATATAATTTACGTCAATTGGTTGCTCTTGATATGGGGCGGTGTTGGTCTATCCATGGAGCTATACAATCCAAATACATCCACTTGGTTGCAGGCTCATTATCAAGCTCGTTTCGTGATCATGAAAATGTTGGTCGAAACGGCTGAAGGTTTAATCACAATTACGGAAACGGAACCGGGAAAAAATTTGCAAGTTACTCTTAATCGTGATAAAATTGAGACCGTTGGGCATGAGGCCTTGAAAAACTTTTTATTAAAATTACAAGTATACAAGGCAATGGGGGATATTGAAAGTGCTACCACCATGTATGAACATTATTCGAAGGTATCGGACGAGGGTACCCATAAATGGAGCACATGGCGTAACATTGTAATGATGCATAAGAAACCACGGCTCATTTACGTGCAAGCCAATACTTTTGTTGAGAATGAGAAAGTAACCTGTAAAAAGTACGAACCAAGTCTGATCGGGTATCTCACGTCTTGGGTGGAAAGGTTCCCGGATAGGAAAATCGATGAAATTCTAGAGGAAATTTATGAGAATGATAAGGACTATTATGTTGATTTATATAATGAAAATGAATGAGACCAATGTGCTTTAGCAATAAAAATTAAATAATTTTTCAATAAATACGAAACAAGACATTATAAAAAATGGTTTAAATTATTCCTCATAGATGATGCACCAAACAAAATGTTAGTATTAATTTTTTCCGTTAGGTTGTGTACTGTGTTTTTGTCGCGATGTAAACGTAGCCATACAAAAATTTCCCGCCAAATTCGATTGTCAACATCTGCGATTTGAGCGTAAAAGTAGTGTATCGTAATTTATTTTAAAACTGTTAATAATTAATTAAAATGGTTACACGTGAAAGTTTATTAGAGAATTTTGAAGGTTTAGGTATTGAACCTTCGGATACTATATTGGATAAATGTAAGTTAAATATTTTGTTTTGTGTCGGTGACGATTCATCAACTTTTTATTCCACCAGGCATTGAAATCTGTAATAGCTACTGTATTAATGATCCCGAAATGTTTGTGGATCAATGGATGTCGTATACATTGTCTTATTTGAATAATGAGCCACCGACTATTGCATCTCTTGAAGAAATGGCAAGAAAAGAATTCACAAAGAAAACATTTCAGACATCCAATGACCCGGATGTTGACTATTCGGTATACAATCAAGGTGGCTTTGAAGACGATGAGATTGATCCCAGCATTATGGAAAGTTATAATATTTGTACAACACCAAAAGTAAGTAGCTTTTTCATTGTTTTACTTTTAAAGTGTCGTTATTGAGTGGCTGATGGTTCTTAACGATTTGTACTAAGATCTTAGCTAAAATAGATCGTTTACTCTTTCATTCAGCGCTTCAAGTTTAACCTTCATTCCTTCGATTTCTTCACTATAACTTTCCATTAAACAAATCTACTACTTAGTCTTATGTAGGTAATTGCTTTTCTTACGTTAAATGGATAATTCGACAAACGAAAATTTTAATGTTGACGTAGTCTCATAGTCCACCAAAATCTCTTATATATTTTCTGCATCTTAATCTTTTGTAGGAAGTTCCGAATTCGAAAAACTTTTTTATTCTGTGTATTTTCTTTGTAAGTTGATTACGTAGTTTCTATATATTCTTTGACAAATTTTCGTATTCCAATTGTGCCTACCCTACTAACAGAATGATTATCGTTCGTTATCTAACGTCCATTGAATTTTTATCAAAGTGGACCCGAGAGATGAACTGACCATGTGCATACAAAACGGAAGTGACAATATCAGAGATAGTACCAAGTATGTATATACAGAAACCCAGTTTTTAGCACCTTCCATCTACTTATCCACGACTTATTATTGTATAACGAAATAATCATATTCTGTGCATCAATGTTCTCATATGATATACTTTGAATCCAAATCAAGAATGGAAATAGTTTAGTCTGAATAGGCACTTAAGTAACTTTTAAAGCTAGAAATTTGCTTAGTGGTTTTAATATTGCCCGGCAAATTATACAAATTAAAACCACTGCTAAAAATGCTATTTTGGGTGGTCTGAGAGAGTCTGGAAAAACTGGCCGATATGCAAGCTTCGTTCGGTTATTGTTTAAGTTATAATTTATTAATTGAGACTCCATCATTATAATCAAATATGCCTTCCATCGAGCTGTTTCTCAAGCAGAAGACTAAATCGCAACTAAATCGACTCAAACCTTCAGCGTTTACAGAAAGGCGAATTTTTTTAAAACAGCTAAACCGATTTTCACAAGACATTATTTTTTTGAAAGCCTGATATTTTTACTTTAAAATGACACAATTTTCATGAAAATTGGTTCAGTACTTTTTTTATAATGAATTTTGAATGAAAACGCAACCAAAATTAATGATTATGAAAAAAAATGTTGGGAATATTTAAATTTAAATTACAACAAAAAATTCAAGCAAAACAATTTTATTGGTTAATACTTAGTATTGTCCCTTGCGCCTACAACGGTTCGCATGCGGTTCCCCATTGACCTTATTAAGATTTTGACAAAGACTTGGGGGGATCGCACCTCACTCCTCATCCAACGCAATCTTGAGGTAACTGATGTTAGATGGCACCTGATTTCTGGCTTGGACCCTCTGGTTTAGTTTGCCCCATAAATGCTCAATTGGATTCATGTCTGGACTGAGAGCTGGCCACATCATCTTCTCGAGTCCAACCTTATCCATGAACTGCCGAGTGGTTCGAGCTGCGTGACACCGGGCATTGACATGATCCAAGAGAATGTCCTCGATATATCGTTCGGTGGTCAGACCTCCTCTACGGCCTCCACCAGGTACGAAAATAAGATGTGTTTCTCCCTCAAACTATATGCCAGCCCACACCATGTATGAGCCGCCGCCGTATGAAACTGTTTCAGCAAAACAGCACTGCGAAAATCGCTCTCCTGGACGCCGGTAGATCCGGTCTCTCCTGTCACTACCATGAAGACATATTCATGTTCGCGAGCAAATTCGAGTCGCTCTTTGCGGTGGCGTGCTGTCAATTTTGGGCCTCTAGTGGGCCGTTTTGGAGTGAGGTTGGCTTACTTCAAGCGTCTTCTTATTGTCCATTGACTAACAGCTATATTTCGAACTTGTCTTACCTCGATTTCGCAATGAAGTTAGGACGATAAATCGAGCGTCTCTCTCAGATGTACACCGATACCGGCTGGTATGTGGTCTCTGATTGTGAAGGTACCAGTTTCCTGAAACCTTCTGGATACTCTTGAGACAGCAGTTTGGCTGATGTTTAGCTGATGAGCAACTTCTCGTTGATTTCGTCTTTCTTGCAATAACACAACGGAGTGGTATCCATGATTTTCAGGAAACATCACGCCAATTGTTTTCACCGAAACTTCGCATTTGCTAAGATTGCTTTAATTTCAAAAGTACCGTATGGATTGTAATGATAAAGGTGTCCTTGTTGTTTTACGAAAACCGGTTAAGCCATTTAAAAAAAAATATGGCTTTTTGTACGCGCGGCGGTTTGAGTAAATTTAGTTGCTCGGGAGTGTAGTTAAAATATATCATTAATACAATACGTATGATGAAGAGTAATGACCTCAAAATGAAACCTTGGTGAACTCCAGTATCTATCGTTATTTCATCACTATTAGCCGATCCAATTTGCGTAAATTGCTTTTTGTTTGTAAGATAACTTTCGAAAGTTTTAAGTGCCCGACCGACCCCTTACACAAATTTTATTTATCTTCCGAAGTAGTATTCCATGGTTAACACTATCAAATGCTTTTATGATGTCAAGTAAAAGAAGGGAAAGAGTTACATAAGTTATGCCTATATGAATGATAGATTGAATCGCAGTATCATTATTAGGAAACTTGTTATTGAGAAGAGTGTTAATAATTTACTATGTATTTGCTTTTTAATTTTCCGTATTGCACATCCCTCGTTGGTTGCGACTTCTGGACACTGACAGCACAAAACATCCAGAAAATTGATGTAACTGAGCGTAGGATCATAGGAATAATTCTCTGTCACATCTCGATAAAGTTGACTAAAATTTGCTTACTGTATTACCGGAAAATCATCTCTGAAATACCGGTATTTCGGAAAATATTAGAGATTTAATTGCACTGTAATAAATTAAAGTTCCTGTGTGCTTTGGTCACGGCATCCAATTGACCATACTGAAAGTGGAATATAAAAGAGATGATATTGTCGAAGAAGAAATTTCAATTGATTCTAGTAATAGTAACAGTGAAGTTCCGTTGAAGCAGATTCAGATTACGAGGAAACCGAAGATTTCGAAATATTTAATAAATAAAAATCAATACTCACTAATTCAACATAAACAAAGCGGCTCAAAATTATCGCTAAAGTACGACACGTGGTTCTTATGTTTAAAATACCGCCATTAAAAAACGATATTCTTCAAAAGCTTATCAAAAACGACTTGAAGAAAGAGCGTAGCGTTCTTTTAGATACTAAGACCCGATGGAATAGAATCCTGATGATGTTGGAGCGGATTTATCAAACAAAACATGCATCCGTAAATGAAAGAAGAAAAAGAATTGCAATTACGTAGAGGCTTTATTAAGTAGGGGCTTCATGCCGTAAGGATGTAAATCTTTATATTGCGAATATTACGTTAAAGTTCATGCTCCATGAATTAACTAATCAGAATATACCCTTCAGCGAGGGCCTAAAAGAGACTTTAATTTTTAGAATCATAGAAAGACGTACAGTTGGAAAAAAATGCAAATGGATTTTGTAGATCCCGATGTATTATTGTGTTACGTATATACCAAGGTGCATTTACCATTATTCTTTGTTTTATTGACTGCATTCGTTGCAATTTTATTATGTTGGAAGCACAAGCGGACCCCCACAATTGAATACCATACTTCCAGATAGGTTAAGTACCTTTTTATATAGCAAAACCTTACAGTATTTTTTTCCTAGTACAGAATTGGTTTAACTTTTTGCAGGAGCATTTTTTCGAATAGCTTAGAAAGAGTCTGTAGTAAACTGATTGGACGATAAGAATTTATTTTTGTTTCATCTTTACCATGTTTTGGAATTATTATGATTTGCGAAATTTTCCAGGTTTCAGGAAAGTAGCCTCTCCTCATTATAGCGTTGAAAGTGTATGTTATTAGTTTGATACTTTTTCCAGAAGATTTTTGAGTATTTGGCTACTTATCAGATCATGCCCTGGGGGCGAAATCCGGTTCGATGACTAAAGTCACCAATGAGTTTAGTTGGTGTTGGAAACAGACTGAATTTTCAGGGGCACCCCTTTTCAACGGCCTGACGGAGCTCAGCAGGATGGACGTCAGGAGTATCCAGCGCTTCATAGCAAGCTCAAAGTGGTTTCAATGAGTTGGAGGAAAATTTTTAAATTGTGGTATGGCTACGAACCTTTTTGTGTCTATGCCTGGTCCTAGTAGACCGCCACCCAAACCTAACCTTAGTTGGTATAAAAATTCAAACTCGTATAATAAAATCATAAAACCGATTCCCATATGATGACTGAGAAAAACAAACTCATAATATCTGTCAAAAAGACTCAGTATATTTTATTCTGTGATAAAATTAACTGCTACTGAGATTTTTGAATTATTTTAAATAAAAACAAAATATTAATATTTTTTTAAGCGAAATGTCAGTAGAGCAAAGACGGAAGGCTAGTGAGGAACAAAAAACATACTTAAATTTCCTATTTAGATCCTAATGAAATATGTGTCCCGTCGATTAGCCCAATGATGCCCGGAAATCCATACATATTAAAAGATTGTTGTTTTATTTCAACAACTTTTGCAGAATCTAATTGGAATTTCACGAAATCTTTTGCCAATTTGTTTTCAATTATTTGACAAACTTCATCAACACATCGTGAAACCGAAGTTTGCGAAAGTGAGATGAAGAAGTCTTACCCTATTGGGCGTTGATAGCAGCCGACTGCAAACGAAGAGCGCATAGAATTCTTAAAGTCGAATTCAATCCGTGAATTCGAACGCGCCTTTGCATATGCGGTTGAATGAAGCTGATAAGTAGCCTACAAATTGTTTTATTAAATCTAAACAGCCGTATGAATTCGGCGTCCGTGTAACTTCAAATGGATCACTTAAATCTCTTAAATTCCTGCTGAATCTTAAGAGACGAGATCTAAAACTCGTATAATAGATATTGAATCAAATTTGAGAAATCTAATATGTACTACTTTACCTTTGGTTAGAAATTCGGCGCCTAAGAATTTTTAAAATAAAGATATCCATTTAATTTTATTTTATTAGATGTTGTGCATAAAACGGTTTGAATATTATATTTTGTACTTCCCCAAATGTCAATAATAGAACCCTATAACCCAAAAAACTCACGCTTAAAATGTTTAAACTGGGCTACCTGATAATTTGACGTTCGACAACAATTCCAATTTTGAACTGTAAACACAATTTTTACTTACCGGAGTGCTAATAATTCTAAATAATTCCAATTTTGGACTATAAAAACAATTTATAATTGCCGCATTGCTAAATTTTCTTTGGTCGCATTTGTGACAAATGTCATTTTATCAGGTGCATCGTTTTAATTTTTTTCCTCGAGAGGCGCTTTCTCTACTTTTACAATTGTCAATAAAGTTTATAGCACGTCAAAATTCATTAGTCATATCAGAATCGAAAATATTATGAGCATGAGAACTGACTAGTCTAAAAAAATAATAAAGTCATTAGTCATACTCAAAACCGGAATTCGGCCCCTGGTGCTTTTCTTGGATCAATGTTTTGCTTGATTTCCTTTTCTACTTGGCGCCACTTGTATTTAATTGGCTCGATTTCCTCAGCCTCTGCATCACCAGGTATCAATTTGGGACTTCCAATTTGTTCGTTGGGTATAAATACTTTACTATGATCCGCTCTCGCTCCGCCTGGTTAGAAATTCGATGCGAAATTTGTAGTATAAGAAAGATTTTGAGATGGTTCGTAGTTGTAAAATGTGTAAATCAGCATAATATCCATGTTATGTTCAATAAGGAAATTTTGTACCTCCAGTCTACGTTGCATTAGCCCAATGGCGTTCCAAGCAGCTAATTTAAGCTCACTCATTTTTGATTTTTGATTAGGAGTTGCATGAGGGTATTCATGTTTTGGAACATGAGACTCATATTGGTCTCCATCATTTGCTTAAACTTATTCATTGATTCATTGAGGGTAATCATCACTTTATAAATTCCCTGGCCGTTGTTTGGAGTTGGATTAAGAGAATTACCTTTGACTGCTTTTGCTTATTTTCATATTTCCATTTATTGCTGCGAATTAAAGGAGAAACTGCACTTATCTCAAATGAATTTGGATCTTTAGCAATCACATTCTTATTTTTGATATTTTACAGTTCAATAGCAACGCTGCATCGTCTGTGAACGCATTTAGGCTGAATATTTTTAGTTTTTACACAATTTTTGGTATGATGTTTACCTAAATATTGGACACACCTGGGTTCCTTGTTTGCAATATTTTTATGTAAGCCCATAGGTTTGACATTGTTTGCATTGTGGTATACGGTCTTCTTAGAATAACCACTTTGCACCCCAAGATGTACTTAATTTGATAATTTTTTTTCAATATCTTAACCAGTATCGAAGGTCAACATAAACATGTTGAGAGATAATTCGGCTCCTCTGCGTTTTAGCTTAATTGATGCTTCAGTTACTTTAAATATTTTTGCTTTTAGGTTATCAATTATATTTTCTGGTTTACACGTAGAGTATAGGTTTTTAGCTATAACCCTTAGTGGTCTGATTTGTTTGTTTTCAAACGTGAACCAAGCACGATTTTCTTCGTTTAACATTTGTGTCATTTTTCTGTAAGTTTCAACATCTTCCAAGTTTATTTTGATTGTGTTTTCATTCATCACCTTTGCATTAAACTTATCAATAGTAGTTATTGTTTTTATTTTGTCATACAGTAAATCGTAGTCTTTGGCTTCATTTATTACTATTGGCAGTGGTGGAGGTATTGGTGGGGAGGCCGTATTCTTCCGTTCTTTTTTTTCTCTGACTTTTAACTGTTATCCACTCATTTTCTTGAGCTAGTTCGTCTTCATCCGTATGTTACTCTTGTTGAGTTATACCACCTTGCTCAAAAAGTTCCCGGAATAACCACCGTGTGGCGCTCCCATCGTTCCGATTTGAGTTCTGTTTTTTTTTGTTAAGTTGGTACATCTGTTGATATTCCCTCTAAATCTTAGCGTCATAGCTTGACATTTGCAAAAGTTACGTAGCCAATAGTACATCTATCTTTGTGTGTGTTGGCGATTATTTACAATTTTAGAAATGGATTTAAATTTGCAACAACGAACTTGTATTAAATTTTGCGTAAAAAGCGGATTTAATAGTGCGCGAACGTTGGAAATGTTGGAAAAGTGTTTCGGCAACGATTCTCTAAAGAATACGGTCGTTTACCAGTGGCACGAGCGGTTTAAAAGTGGTCGTGAGTCAATCGAAGATGATGAACGCAGTGGCAGACCATCGGCATCGAAAACCGACGAAAACATTGATAAAGTAAAAGAAATGTTGGTCAATAACCGCAAATGAACCATCAGAGAGATAGCGGAGGATTTGAACATTGCCTATGGATCCGTCCAAGACATTTTGGTTAATGATTTGGGTTTTCGTCGTGTAGCAGCAAAGTTGGTGCCAAAAGACCTCAATTTCATGATAACGCACCGTCGCACAGTGCCATCATTATTCGTAATTTTTTGACGAAAAATGCAACAAATACCATCCAACAGCCACCGAATTCACCTGATTTGGCTCCCTGTGACTTTTTTCTGTTCAATCGAGTTAAAAAACCATTACGGGGAACGCGTTTCAGCAGCCGAAAGGAAATAATGAAAAAATCGCAGGAAGCACTGATGGACATACCGAAAACCGAATATAAAAAATGTTTCGAGGATTGGATCAAGCGCTGGTATTAGTGTGTTGTAATCGATGGGGATTACTTTGAAAGGGACAATATAGATTTAGATTAATAAACTTGTATTTTTAATTTTCTGAATAAATTCCGGGAACTTTTTGATCAAGGTGGTATTCTGGTTAGGAGTAGAACAGATGCCCTCCGTTGGCTTAAGAGCTTTGTATCATTCAGTTGCTTGTTTATATTGTTGGCTTCAACTAACAACAACATTGGCAAATAGACGAGAGCTTTTAAAGTGTTCGTTTGTTGGAAATATTTTACTTGATCAAATCGAAGCGCCATCCATACTGGAATCAATTTAAAAAAAAGCACCGAGTAGGAATTTAAGAGATCATGAGTTCTTTCACCTGAATAAACACAGAACAAACTATGGTGACAATGAACCGGTAACCATGATGTCGAAGAGTTTTAATAAAATCGACCATTTGCTCGACTTTTACTTAAGCAAAGACAGCTTTAAACGTAGGTTGAAGCAACATTATGCTCCAACCTGAAAATATTTGTATGTCAAATTCTACCTTGTTCACATTGTATTGTTATAAATTCAAGCCAAATTTGTAGACTTTTCTCTTGTATAAATAAATAAATAAAAATAATTAGGAATAATGAAGACCAAGCTCGAGAATTTGCTGAATACCTCGAAAAAATATTCCAGCCACATGGCGACCAAACGTTGAGAGCTAGTTATGTCCAAATTCTTTGAGAAGCTTCTGGTAAAAAGTTAAATCCGATAATCGAGAGTTGAAACGTGATTTCTAATCATCAGTTCGGTTTTCGTAACCAACACTCAACAATTGATCAAGTATACAGAATAACGAGTCTAATCGAGAAAGCACTAGAGGAGAAAAAGTCTGTTCAACGATATTTCTAGACGTGGCATAAGCGTTTGATAGAATATGGCATGAAGGACTTTACCACACGTTACAGTGGCGACTTTTATCAACAAAAGTTACAATCACCAATTTGAGGTATAACTCAAATATATAAATGGACAAAAATGTGGCGAATAAAACTAAATGAAATTAAATCTGTTCACATAAATTTTACAAATAGACGATTCGAACATATTCCGATTATCATAAATCGATAAATAGTACCGTATGCGAACACAGCTAAGTATCTCGGCATGATCCTGAATGCTAAATACGATGGAAAGCACGCGTCAAGAAAAAAAAATGAAGAAATAAAACTTAAATACAGAAAGGGGAGCTGATGGGAAGGAACTTTTTGTTATCAACATACAACAAGCTTCTACTTTATAAACAAATATTGAAACCGATTTGGACTTTTCGTATTCAGCTTTGGGGTTGTACCAAACAGAGCAACGTAAATATCATCCAAAAATGTCTGAATGTGGTATTAAGAAACATCGTATGTCAGGAACAATGTCCTAAGTAATACGAATTTAGAACGCAGACTTAAAAGAACCAAACCTTTTGAGCTGGTGTAATTTTTATGGTAAACAGAATCGTGCTGATCTAAAATCCACTACAAAGATGTGGTTTACTTCAACTTACCAGACACTACGGAACGCCAATGGGAAGAAGCCATAGATTAATATCAGTTAGTAAATTAAGTCAGAATCAAATTGCTCATTAGTCCTGGATACTAGATTGTGATTACATAAAATAAATTAAAAAAATTAGAAATCTCAAATGAAACCCACAAAAAACTGATTACTAAAACCAAATTATAAATAGTTAAATGGACGAAAAATGAACGAGAAACTTCTCGAACTACCTAGCTACTAACATACACGGTGAAGTAGAGAAGTTCAACGTAAAGAAGAAACGGAGATTCAACAGGTTGAACAAAAATTAGAAACAAAGGTGCAGCAGATCGAAGAGAAATTACAAACGGAGGTTCAACAAGTTGAAGAAAAATTTCAACGTTTCGAGAAGGAGCTAACTGAAATCAAGACAAGTGGAACAACGACGCAATTCGTCAGACCGTTCACGCGATCAAGTTAAAGCCTCTAACATTCGACGGAACAAAATCTTTCGGCATTTTCTAATTTCAATTTGAAACGGCAGCCAATCAAAACCGTTGGAATGATGAACATCTTGTTGCAGCTTTAATAGTGGCCCTTAAAGGTGAAGCAGCGGAGGCTTTACAAACCATTCCGGAAAAAGATCGCAACAGTTATCTCGAAATTATGAAGGCGCTCGATCGGAAGTACAGCATTGACCATAAGCGGGAAATCTATTATTTTTCTACCAAAAGGGAGGAGAATCGCTGCATGAATTTTCATCGGCAATCGAGCGGCTAGTGCATCTAGCATATGAAAATCGTCGGCCGATTATATGGAAAGGCTGAAAAATGATGCATTCGTTGACGGAATTCGAGATCCAGAGATACGAAAGGCGGTAATGTTGTCAGTTTGTCACCTAAGGCGACTTTCGCAGAAACCATAGCTTGTGCGATGTTGAACAAGACTGTGCAGACTATCACCAGACCGTCATTATTTAGGCGCCAAATGAATTCAGACAACAACGGGAACATCGAGCGGATGGTACCAACAATCGAAAGAGGTAGGCCTAGGTGTTGGGTATGTAACAAGATTGGTCACATATCACGAGATTGCTGGGAAGCAAGAGGGAACTGGCAAGGATCAGCAATTTCTATAGAAAGAGCAACCAGAGGAGAGTAGGCATCGGATGAACGAATGGTAACAGTCGGTAAAGTGGATGGATTACAAGTTAGTTTGACGGAGTAGAAGCTGGCCTCGCCGTCTGGTTGCCCTATAACTTGCATCCCGGCCTCGAATGTAGCACGAGACGGTAGCAGCGTAACAATCGAGAGCGATGTTGATAAGAGAAAGTGTATCATTACGCTGGATACTGGAGCAACGCACACGATTGTCCTGGAAGACTTTATCAGAGGAGATGTGCAGCTTGTTGTTGGGTTAAAATTAAGAATGGCAAATGGAGATGGTACAATAATTAAAGGAAAAATGTTCGTGAACATAAGGAAGGTAGCAGATATTGTGGACGAAGTCATTTTGGGAATGGACTTCATGAGGGTGAATGGCTTCGTGTTGGATATTGGAAGAGAAGTATTGAGCAGCGATTACGGCGAGCTTCCCTTAAATTTAGCGGTATGGATGCCACAGTAAGGCGAGTAACAGTCAGCTATCGCGAGGCGCTGCCGTCGCAGTCAAAAACAATTATAGAGGAAACCAATGAGCAACAGATTAAGCAGATATTGGATGAGAGGTGCCGGGTTGTGTGAGGAGGAGTGCAAGTGTCGGGTGACTGGATGGAAGCTCGATATGACATCCGGGCAAATGACCAAACATTAATGGAAGGCCAATTGGTACGGCTTCACAACCAGCATCGAGGAAAGGAGGATTCATTAACGAAACTGCAGCCTACATGGATGCAACCCTACAGGACTAGGAAAGAACAAGGAGGTGAACGGTAGGTGGTACATTTGAGGAGGCTGGCCCTTTACGGAGGAGGTGATTTAGGTCCTGTTCGGGACGAACAGCTATAGGAGAGGGGTAGTGTTACGGTGACACCTAGGGAAGAATAGAATATAAGTTATTAATAGCACAAATTTACTGTACTACAATGAAATTTTCCATGATAAAACTGTCCTAAATGTGTCTAGACTATTTTTACCGGGATACAATCATGAAATTTCGAGAAGTTTTGGTTTGAGTATATAAGGAGTGAACGAGTTCGAATTAGAACATTAGTTTTTGGTAAGCGATAAAGTGAAGATTAAAAAGAAAATTAAAAAGTGATTTTTAGTGCGAAATAAAAATTATAAGTGAACAGTAGAATTGTGCAAAAATAATAAAAAGTGATTTTGTGAATTATTGTAAACAAATTGTGTTAAATATTAATTTTTGGTGTTAATAAATAAAATCGTTTGTGACAAATTGAAGTGTTGTGTTTTATTCACAATCCAGTGATACGAACCTTGATTGACAAGGAAAAAACGTAACAGTATTATGACCTGGTGGTCCAATCAATTTTAAGGAAAAAAATCAACTAACTTCAGATTTATCAACAACAAAATAATATTTTGTTCACGTTCATGTTCACGAGAGATTTAAACTGGGCTAAATTTTGAAAAGGTTGCCATTGTCGTGGAAAAGACGTTTTATTTCACTTATTTCAAAATAAACAAATTTTTACAACAAACGAATATTATTTCCAATTTCAATTCACAACGTCCGTATCTAACTTCACACGTGAAATAACACTTGTGCGCTCACTCACACAACAACAAAAACAAAAATCAAAACAAAAATATTTTCAAGGACAAACAATTTAAAAAAAAAAACAGAAAAAGAGTGATACGAAAGAACGAGATCACCCTATAGGAACGGTCACGAAACCTCTTAATAAAAACAAGAGATAACCTTATAAACATACACAATATTTTTTTTTTTTTTGTTGAAACGGCAAAAAGTAGAGGTAGAAAAGAAAGAATAGCGTCGGCTTTTTTTTTTTTTTTTAATAATTTCAATTAAATTTTCATTTTAGTTGAATAATTTATTGTGAAATGAAAAGTTAACATAAATTTTATTTAAATCATAGTGTGGTGAAGTGTAGCAATTAAATAAATATTTTTAAAAATCTAATTAAAATGCGCATGTGTTTTATCATCAAATCAAATAAAAAAAAAAGCAAAAAAAAAAAAAAGAAACAAAAAATCAAAATTGACACTTGTTGAATTTATTTATTTATTTAAGTGTGTAGTTATTTGAAATTTCAAAAAAAAAAAAATGTCTGTATCAAAATCTTTCTATTAATTAAAATGTATTCCGGGCTGGTATTTAATTAAAACGAGATTGTGTTTTTTTTTTGTCAAACTAAAGTGATTTAAGTTTTGTAGTACAATTGCAAAAAATGTTGTTGTCTTTTGTTTAGGCTCAGTTTTAATTTTTTTTTCTTATTATATAAATGTGGCTTGGGTTAATTATTTTTAATGACTTAAGATTTTTTTTTTTTGTTTCTTGATGTAGTACTGGTCGGTTTTTATTGTATTACATATTAGATTCTCTTAACTAGCTATTTTACAAAATTTTGTTAGACTAAATTTTTTATCTAATTAGACAGTTACCCAAAATAAAAACCGGGAAATGTAAAATCTATGTACTTTTGAAGTGCAGAATAGTTTAATGACCGAAATGACGCTAAATTTTAATGAAGGTTGAAAGGAGGAATACAATTTTTTGTAGTTTGATCTTAAAAACCGGATTTTTTTTTTATTTTATATTTTTTATGTAATTTTACAGTTTGTTTTGTAATTTTTTTATTTGTTAGAGTTATATAAATTTAGCATGTAGTTGTGATTAATATAAGTACATACACACACAAACAAATACTTATTCATAGACAATTACTATTGCGTGAAGTTTTTTTTTTTTATAAGCCGGAATTTCTGGCTTAAGTTTTTAAATATTTGTTGTTGGTTGTATCTGTATTGTTATAAACGGGAGGGTGCTTTTTTGTGAACCAAGCATTAAATTATTCAAGCATAAAGGTATTTAATACATAGGTTGCTTGTGTTTCAGGTATATGAGTACGGTTGGATATACAACAAAAAACAACTAAATGAAAAATGATGAGTTGAGGTTTTTATTTTTAATAACTACGATTCATTATTCAAATATGTATTAAAAATAATTATGCCCGGTAATATGAAACTAAGTAACATTTCTGTATTATACCGGCAATTTTCTTGAATCAGACGCTCGTTTATTTTTTAATTTTTTAAATCAAGCCGGTTTTACTTGAGAATGTATACGATATTAGCGCCGTTTTATCAGGTTATGGTCTCGTCTTTTGCCCTGTTATTGGATTGCCCCTCATTTATAATAGCCAATCACTATTTCTAATTTCAGTTTCCGGTTACTTCCCCTAAATATTATCCTTATCACTGCACCTGTATATCAAGATTTAATTTAACGATTCGAATTATTTTGTAAATTACATCTCTGTTAGTGTTGTGCAGGTGTGTAACAAACGAAGCATGATCGAGGGAATAATTTTCACAGCAGAATATCCTTTGAGTAACATTTTAACTTTTTCAAAAAAGTTTTTTCTTTGTGGTTTTCTTTGTGTCTAACTTTTTTTGTACTTTTTCATTGTTTGTACATTTTTGATTGTAACTTTTATGTTAACATTTTCTTTTATTTGCGCGTGCTTCTTGGATGATGTCGATATTCATTTCTTCTTTTGTTGTAACATTTATTTTTTGCTAATACATAACGAATTTTGCGATCTACCAGTGAGATGTTAGAAACTACTCAGATCAAATTCAACAATGACTAATATGTTTAGAAATGCTTTTTACCTATTTTGTATATAGTATTAAGAAAGCGCGAAGAAGATTTGATATTAGAGAATAATGTTAGTTAAAGAAGAATTGGATTATAGAGACTAAATTTTCGAATGAAATTATCGTAAGATAACAAAATAAATTTATGGCTTCTACAATTCATTGGATGTTTTAAAATGAGCAAACACTAACTAAATGAAGTGCTAGGAGCGTTTGCCTTAAGTTCATTCGACAAAAATAGAACCAGTTTGCTTATCTTTCTATTTTGGTCATTGCGTAAAGATTTAATTTTTGTAATTTAATTTATTTTGGTTACTACGTACATATTTGATAATTTTTATTTGAAAATGAAAAGTTTGGTTTAAAAAATTGAAATGAAATAAACTAGTTACAAGGCCCGAAATGTTTACCAACTGATTTTATAATTTTACGCTTCCACACACATGGTCAACAAAAGTCCTGACTCCTTTTGATTTTGGGGGAAACCAATGAAAATGGTGCTTCGCATGATGATCATCTAAATCTAATTATCGTAATTTACCATTTCTTGAAAAGATTGAAAAGAGCTTGCTACTGGTTTTTATATGATGATTCTAGTCTCCACTTAGGTTCAAGAGTTATTCCAAGACAAATATTTAAATGAAAACGTTAAAAATTCTTCATTATGATCTCTAAGATATTTTCAATAAGATTCTTAATCAGAAAAAATGAAGAGGCCCAATCATTTATAATTTTTAATATAATAATGCCGCCCCGGTGGCACAGTTGTTAGCATGCTTGCTTTAAGCTCCGGAGGTCCCGGGTTCGATTCCCGGCGTGTGATGAAAAAATCACGGCTGGTTTAATGTAAGGATCAATGAACTAATCACTCATTATCCGTTGTAAAAATGATTACGAAACTTCAAAAAATGAAGCGGCCAAATCCCTCCATGGGATGTAGCGCCAGCGAAAAAAAAAAAAAAAAAAAAAAAAAAAATCATTTATAATGTACACTATCAAAAAAGTAGAATATCAAAATCGTGAATGCCATTATTGTTAATATATTTTGTGTATAAAAAAGCCGAAAGAATCTTATTGAATTTAATACACACAGACAAACTTCGGGAGCATTCCATAATTCAGACTTTCAATATACCGACAGGACAAAATCCCGATTTTTCTTAACAATACAGACTCGACAATTTCCAGACAGGATAAAATACGGACATCACAAAGTTCAGACAAAACAAAATATGGATAAGACGAAATCCCGACAGGGCAAAATCCAGATATAAAAAAAATTCATATGGGAGCGTATCGAAAAAGTCTTAATTCTCAAAATCTTACTTTTTGACGAATCTTACTTTCTTGAAATCATTCTTTTTCACCAGAATTTATGATTTTCAGTTGTTTTCGTTTTAAAATGGAAAATCCCCATTTTCAAGAATTTATAAAAAGTAAGATTTAGACCACGAAATCCCAAAATACAGGACACGCGTGTAAAAGGTTTGTCTGGATTTTCTGTCTGGATTTTTTGTCTGGATTTTGTCTAGTCTAAATTTTGTTTTTTCTGGATTTCGTCATGTCTGGATTTTGTCTAGTTTAGATTTTATCTTGTCTGGATTATGACTTTTGGGATTTTGTCAATCGAGATTCTGACTTTCGGGATTTCGTGTACACCCTTTTCAGTTATTTTCATTTTAAAATGGAAAATCTTCATTTTCCAGAATTTATAAAAAGTAAGATTTAGTAGAGTGTACCACGAAATCTCGAAAGACAGGACGCGCGTGTCAAAGGTTTGTCTGGATTTTCTGTCTGGATTTTTTGTCTGGATTTTGTTCAGTCTGAATTTTGGGTTGGCTACCTTGTCTAGAATAAAATAATACAGAAACTGAAAATCCCGAAAAAAAAAAAATCCAGAAACGCAATTATCAAAGTGCGAACCAAATTAAAATTAAAATGTATAAAATGTCTATCGAATTTTACTTTTTCCGTAAAGTTGTTAATATTTACGATAATAGAAATTGCTTTTAAAATTTCTAGATTTTTTTTGTTCAGGCAAATGTAGTGATCCCCTAAATTTTGTCTTGTCTGGATTTTTTCTGGTTTAGATTTTATCATATCTGGATTATGACTTTCGGGATTTTGTCAATCGCGATTCTGTTTTTCGGGATTTCGTGGTAGTCCCCAAACTTCTCTTTCTAAGATATTTTTATAAATGTTTGTTTATATTTTTTTAAATACAGGTAACCCTCATATAACACAGTGGTTAGGTTCCACGAAAACACCATGCTAACCAAAACAGTGTTATCTAAGGCTTGAGATTCATCTAAAATAAGTTCGAAAAAGAGGTTTTCGTCTGAAAAAATGCTCTACTGTGTCCAATTATAAACGATTCCAAACTCCTCATAAATTTCAACCCAATCTGAACTGCCTAATATGTACGTACTAGAGCATAAAGCTCGAGCTACATACAAATTAAGAGACGTTCAAGCTCAAACATTTCACTTTATGGATTTTGAATTGTAAGTGGGCCTTGAATGGTATAGATGTTTGTTTAAATATAATAAATAATAAATATGAAATATGGATTACTTTAAATGTAGCTTGACATTTACAAATAACCAGACGATCAGCTGCTCTGGTTTTTGTGGCAAAATATTCCACTATGGTTGTGCTGAAGTGGATCATGTGGCATATAACCAAACGCGGAAATGTTCAAACATTATGTGGTTCTGTTGTGACTGCAGGGACTGCAATTTTAGTGCCAATACTGCCCCGCAGCCCTTTGTTGATAAGCTGCTTGATGAGATTACCAGTCTCAAACAACAACTTGGCATGATCCTCGATCGTCTATCTGAGTTATCATCCACGACTACCACATCGTTTATGCCTTTAAGTTCTCCTGCAAGAGCAACTAAAGATTCGGCTTCACGGATTATATCCGACGAAGAAAATTATTCAGCTTCTCTCATTACGTCTGATAAAAGCGTAAAAGGTATACCTAGTTCTAAATTGCTTGCCGTTATGCCTATTAGTCCTGCGGCCATACAATCAGCCATGCAAAATCCGGCCTCTACTGGAATCTTTTCTGATGTGGTGACTTCGTCCTCAATGAGTTCCAGTGTTGTCGTGCCTGCAGTTGGGAACAAGCATCTTCAAAATCTGGACACAAAAACTATTTGTGGTACCAGACAATTTTCGAAAATTTTTGGGGTAAAGGTCATTGTACCGACGATATGGCTACACGTCTCAAAATTGAAGACTGTAAAGCATTCAAACTAGTAGCTAAACAACGGAGTCTACGCAGTTTGTTTGTTTCAAATTGGGCATAAAAGCTGATGTGCGTATTAAGGCCCTAGACCATAATACTTGGCCAACCGTTGTACACATTCGGGAGATTTACGATAAACATTTTCGGACAACATTACCTCCACGGATGAAGTTTTGAACAACTGCTGCTCTCAACAAATCAGCAGAATAAATTATAAGAGCTTACTAAGTAGTAAATTTGTCCCAAGTAATAACCTGCAGTGTGAAATTTCGAATACCAGCTGTACAAGTCACCTCTCCCGTAATTTAAGTGATGTAGTTTCGGGCAGGATGCTTCTGCCTTTAAGTTTCGGACAAACCTCTTTTACCTCAATGTACTACCATAATGCCTCTTGCGTTCGAGGTAAAGCTAAATTATTCTTGCTTGGCGTGCTTGACAATCATTACGATGTGATTATTATCTCGGAAACATTGCTTACTAAAGTTTTAACTCGGCGGAATATTTTCCACCTGACTATGTCATTCAAGGGAATGATCGACATGATTTTTGTCCCAGGCCTGAAAGGGGGAGGTGTGTTGGTCGCTGTTAAATGTTCGATTTTGAACGAGCTCATTGCATGCCTTCCAGCTTATGATGTATGATGTCATTGCTGTACGTAATGTAGCCAGTGCCTCCATCCTCATGGTAGCTGCATATGTTCCCTGCGGATGTACCTTGGAATATTGTCTGGGAATTATTAATTTCATCGATTCTACTGTTGCGCCATTGGTTTGTGTTGGTGACCAAATAATTGTTCTTGTGACTTCAATCTTCCTGATATTACTTAGATTGATGTTGATGTAGTTTTCACGGCCTCTTCCATCGACCAAAAAGGATTAGCAGTCACTGATTATTTTGCTAGCACAGCATTGATGCAGGTGAACCGAATAAGTAATAGTCGACGGATATTTCTCGATTTGGTTTTTTAAACTGACCTTATATATTTGGAGGACTTCACTGGATGCACGAGCACATATCATACTCCAATTATGATATACATTTTTCAAGTGTATTGTAATCCTTTGTGTACTTCTAGTAATTCTTTTCATTTCGATTTTAGACATGCTGACTACGTTTCTTTAAACAAATTTCTTTTCGATTCGGACTGGGTATTTCTAGAACGAGGAGGAGACTCGAACGGTAGTGTTTTCTGTTCAACGAGCTTCTATAGTCTGGTATTGAAAGATATGTTTCATCAGTGAAAAACGAACCTCGATATCGGGGGCCATGGACCCTTGGTATAATAAACAGCTAATTCGTATTGAAAAATGCCGTAATAAATTTCATACTTTATATAAGTTACACGGTGTTAAGTTTTATCCTAGCTTCAACACTGCTCGTAGGGAATTTAAAACTTTAAACTGGTTTCTTTACAATACCTACATTTTGCAAATCGATTTTGCTGTGTTTCCTAGCCCAATTGATTTTTCAGAACTCTTTTGCCAGTCAGCCCTCTGATATATCCAATTTGTTTGCCAATTTTTTCGAGTCTGTCTATGAAGAACCTGCGGTATCATGTAACAAGCCTTTAACTAACCGCGGTCTTTCTGATTTTATCTTTTTAAAATTTACGGAAGCAGAAGTCTATGATGGGTTATCTAAACTTGAAGATGATAAGGGGCAGGACAGGATAGCTTTCCACCCATCCTTATTAAGAATTGTGCAGTGAGTATAGCCCCTCCACTGACTATTATCTTTAGCAATAGCCTACGTACTGGGATTTTTCCTGATCTCTGGAAATTGGTCCGCTTTTATTTTCATTATTTGTAAATGATGTTGTTGAGTATTTTGAATTTGCACATTGTCTGCTTTAATGAGGGTTGCTGATTGATTAAATTTTGCAGTTGGTTGTTTAATAACAAATTGTTGCTAAATGTGGGTAAATGCAGGATTTTATCATTCTCTCGGATGCGCTCGCCAATATTCCAGCAATATTTTTTATATAATATTGCTGTTGATAACAGTGGCGTAGCCAGAAATTCGTCGAGGGGGGGGGGGGGAGGGGTTAAATAATGTATTCGAATTTATTTGAATTCAATTTTTCATTCGTTTTTTATAGTATTCGTCTTGACACTAAGGTCAATTCATCTGAATATTTAATGATTTCGTAGGTAATTCTTAAGGCACCTGAATGTCCTGGGATTCTCCGATTGGAGAGATTATCCAGGTTAAGAGTATTAGTAAAAATCTGACAAATATTTTGTGCTAATTTTGTTATTATAGGTAGAAGCGTTCAACCGGCATATATGTACCTGACCGTCTTTTAAACATTTTAATTAACTTCACTTAGGTAATATAATTCATTTTTGCCTTATTCGAATTATCAATTATTTTGTGTAGATCAACACATCACCATGTAATGATTTTATAATATGTGAAACTCAGGGGCGCTTCCCTACGCCGCTGGTTGATAGAGTTGCGTTCATGTCCGACTTAGGCATAATGTTTTCTTGTGATCTATCTTTTACTAAACACATTGATTGTATCATTACAAAAGCTTACATTATGCTAGGTTTCATTATAAGCGCAATTGTAAGGATTTTTGTGACCCGCTCACACTGAAAACTCCATATATCCTTTGTTCGTTCAGTTCTAGAATACGCTTCTCAGATCTGGTCCCCATTTTATTAGTGCCATTCAGATAGGATTGAGCGTGTCCAGAAGTAATTTGTTTTGTATGCCCTTCAAGGATTACCCACGGAGCGAGTGTATCAATATATTCTCCCGCCTTATAATGATCGTTGTAATTTATTAAAACTACAACGTTTGGATCACCAACGAGACGTTGCATCTGCTATCTTCGTTCACGATGTTTTGACTTCCCGAATAGATTGTGACGAATTACTTGCTCGTTTCAATATCTACGCTCCCATATGCTGTTTGCGCGGCCGTCGTTGCTACGAATTTTGCACTTTCGGAACCGGTCTTGAGAATTTCGCAGCTTTTTAATTCAGTTTATGATGTTTTTGACTTTAACGTGACAAGAAATTCGTTTAAAAACGAGTTGTTTAAATTTCTGATTGTTCAGTGATGATCTTTAAGTGTTGTGGTATTTTGCACTATTGTTGAGCGCTCTACTCAACGTTTTCGAACAATTCGTTCGTTTTTAACGGCTTATTGATCAAAATAGCATGATAAACTAAATTTGTGGCAAATTTCCACTATTTCACACTATCGTGCAAATTTATCGAAAGTTGATATTACAAAAAAAAAAAATTGTTTACATTTTATCAAGAAGGCAATGTTTGGCTGCCATGACACGAGTTTATGAGCAAGTCTACCTGATTGTAAGAAAATGTTTTTACCCATTGGCACAGAACATGTTCCGCTGATTCCGCTTCCATGTAGGAAAAGCGGCATCCGTCTGCCGTACTTGGACCCATTTTGGAGCCGATTAGTATTTTCAAATCAAGTTTTCTAAATTCAAGACACTTCTTTACCCTGGCTGATGAAGGTGATATAAATCTCTTCACTTATCGTAGACCTCGAATTCTACGCCAGTAGGAGGACTTTTGCACGTCGCCCCAGCAGCCTCGATTCCAGTATGACCTGGCACCCACATAAGTGTTACCTTGTTTGAGCTTACCAGATGTTTAATAACTTTCAGACAGTCCCATACCAGCCTTTATTCAACGGTACAAGACCTAAGACCGATTGGCTGTCTGATACAATATATATCTTTGCGTCGCACTATTTGAATTTTACGGCATAAAAGAAAGTTATCAATCCAAAAACAAACAGCGTACTGGATCTGGAAAGTCCAATTGCTCCAAACTTGCACATTAAACCATTGTGCCACACACGATCGACCACCTTCAAGATGTCGTTGAGAATGATCTGCAAGATAGATGATCTCATGCGAAAGCGGAGGTTACCCTCTATCTGTATAGATGTGGGCCCCAAAAACGGAAGTTGGAACATAAGGTCCATATTTATGCTTATGGGTTTCATGGATCGTAACGAGCTTCAGCCGATACATTTTCATGCATTTATTCATCAGGGCTTTAAACTAGCTTTGTGCTTCTTGCAATTCGGCAGTATGTAGTAAACAGTACTTATGAGTCCGAAGGTAATATAGAAGTTTTCCTCAATTTTTCCGGTCGATTTGTATGTATTAATGTTAAAGTTCGCTGTTTAGATTTTTTCTTATAATTCAAACTATACCTCTAGTCTTAATTATTTTAAGACTTTAATTCTTGAAAGTTGTTTGGATTGTTTTAAATTAGGTTGTACAATTTAATGAAGCTCACGTTTAAAACTTACGTAATCATTATAATATGATGGTTACCATTAATCATTTTTAATAAAAACTACGTGCAGCAAAAAACCAGGAATTGTAAAAGTTTTACTGTAATTTTGTAAATTTTTGAAGATGATCAACATGAAAAAGCTTCTTAACTCGACTCTCAATCAATTTCTAAATTACACATAATTTAGAAAAACATTTTACATTATTTATTGTTTTTAGTGAGTGGGGAAATAGTATTCACATACGAATATTAGATAACTGTGACTAGATCCACACTCATTAAGAACGATCGATTTATTTCATCTTAGGCAATTCTTTGTATGTATAATATTTTTATAGTTAGCCAATTCAAGAAAACCAATTCTTTTTAGTCGACGAGTATGCAGCCTAGTGCACGGTATATTTAAATCGTGACTAGATTACATGCTCGTCTATTAAAGTTTTGTGAGACATCAATGATTATAAAAATATTAAAAATGAAATAAATAAATTCGCGTATTTTAAAATATGCAACATTTTTACGCATCACGTATTTATTAACTTTTTGGTTTTTTTTTTTGTATTATTTGCAGGCAAAGAAATTACTCAAGAGTAGAGTTGCGGCAAGTCCAACATGTTATTCACCGTTGTAAGTAGAAAATATTTTTGTCACTTTTAATTAAATTTTTTTGATATTTTTTTGCGGCGGAATTATGCATGGAATTCAATTTGTATACTCTGTAGAGTGTTACGAAATTTTACGTACCAAAATGTGTATAATAAATAGTTCAATAGTCACGAATTGTATTATGTGTACATAAACTCGTATGTATAATGTAGTGTGAGAAAAGGTTGATTGTTTGAATTTTTATTTTATAGAAATTTTTAGAAAATATAAATTCTCATAATATCAATTTCTTCGGTACATGGAGATGGAGAACTTGGCAGTTTTTGTTTGATTTTAAGATATAATAATATTTGTATGTTAATTAGAAAAATATCCGGCATTCAAATCAACATTTATGTTGGTTATGTAAAGCCGGAAGTAACAATACAAAGAATAACGATTGATTACTATCTACGAATAAATCACTTACCTAGAGTAAAAATCGACAACTAATATAGAAAATTTAAGCCTTAGGCGACGAACCAATATTTTGAACGTTTAAATCTTTTAATAAACTCAAACCACTTGAAGGTCAATATTATATTTATTATTCAGTAACGTTGAAAATTTAATTAATTTTCGCTCGTTACAATTTTCTAAACACTTGAAGTCTTCTTCGTAGGATTTCTCGAATGCAATTTTCTCTATCAAAACTCAAAACTAAAATATAAAGGGCTGAAACCTCAAGAGGGGATCAGAACTTCGGTACTAAAAATTAACTCAACTCCCGAGTCAACCCCTAACTGAAACTTTTAACTCAATCTTCAGCTCAACATCCCACTCAATCGCAACGTAATCCTAAATGCAATTACCTTATCTTAACCCCAAATCAAGCCCAAAATAATTCCACAATTGAATCTCTTACTTAACCCCAATATAAGCTAACTAAACTTTAATTCAACTTCAACTGAACTTAGCTCAGACCGAATCTCAACTCATCATTCAACTCCGCACTAAACGGCCAATTCAATCCCAAAGTCAACTCGATACCAAATCTACATGCGTGCATGAACTCAACTAAAATCAACTCAATCTAACCTCCCACTAAACCCTAAACTCGATCCCAATTTAATCCATAAAACCGAACCATTCGCTCAAATCCAAATCAACTTCAACTCAAACTCTATATAACCTTAACTTGACCTCAACCCAATCCTAAGCTTAACCATTATTCAACCCCAACTCAAAGATCACCTCAAACCCTAAATCAACACGGTTCGAAAACAAGATGAGTACATGATCTCAACAATGTAATCTCCACGGCAACTCCTGACTTAACTCCCAAATAAATCCCCAACTGCACCTTATCGCTTCACTCCAACTCAACACTCTACTTACAACCTAACCCTCAACGCAACCCTTAACTTAACGCTCAAGTCAATCCTCAATTTAACACGGTCCGAAAAATTAAATGCGTGCAAGGGGAAGAAAAGGGGTGCCCCTAGAAAATTCAGTCTGTTTCGTGCCAGACGAGGACAGATGCAAAGAAGATGAAGAACTATCTCTTCCTCCTCTTCGTCCTCGCAACTATAACAGTAGTCATGTGAGAAGAAACTAAGTCTACTCGCATGTCTGCCTATGAGACAGTACCCCGTAATCACTCCAACAACCACACTGATCTGACTCCGCTGAAGTGAGAACAGCTGTTTGGATCTCGTCAAGTCCAACCTTGGCCAGACCTGCCGAGTTATTACGCATGAGGTACTATTTGACCATCTGTCATTCGTCAACTTACTGGCTTCCTCCTGAAGCAGAAGTTTACATACCGCAAAAGGCATTTCAATATCCTTTTTGCTGTTTGAATTGTGGTCCGTTGTACCACGTCGAGCCAGTTCATCGGCTTTTATATTCCCCGTACTGAAATGTCCTGGCACCGATATGATATGGATGTTGAACTGATCTGTCATCTCGTTAAGAGATGAGAGACAGTTCTGGACTACTTTCGACGTGAGAAGGTGTGATTGAAGCGCTTTAATGGCAGCCTGACTGTCCGTATATATGCGAATATCACAAGTCGATTTTACATTATACCTCAACCACTCCACGACTTACTTGATCGCAGTTACTTCAGCTTGAAAAATACTACGGTAGTCAGGGAGACAGAAGGAGAGGTTTAACATAAGTTCCCCGCAGAACACCCCAGCCCCCGGGACAGTATAGTCGTTGGGGGAAGCCCTATGTTACGAAGTATAGATGAGTGCCCAGTATTATTGCAGGTTCACATTAACGTGGATTTCAGTCGTATGGCAGTGCAAGCTGCCCACTGTTTTCCCAAGATATCTAGAGGAGTTAGAAATAGCAGAGTCTCCAGTGCCTGAGTGAATGTGCTCTTCAGTGCACCACTGATCCACAGAGAGATTGTTCTCTGAACTTTTGTCAACAACTTTAGGTTGACAGTTTTGTCCAGAGCAGGCCACCAGACTGTTACCCCATACAGAAGAATGGGTTTAACTACTGCTATGTATAGCCAAAGGACCATGTGGGGCTCCAGCCCCCAACCTTTCCCAATTGCATTTTTGCAAGAGTATAGCGCTACCGTAGCTTTCTTTACTCTTTCCATAATATTAGGTTTCCAGTTTAATTTACTGTCCAAAACGAGACCCAAAAACTTTGCTTCATCTATAAAAGCCAAGTTGAACCCATTTAAAGTGGGAGAATCGACATGAGGAATTTTATATTTCCTGGAGAAGAGAACCAATTCGGTTTTGTGTGGGTTCACATTCAACCCACAACCATTGACTCATAATGAAAGAATGCTCAGAGCATTTTGAATAAGCTCACTAAGTGTGCCGGGATATTTTCCACGGACACAAATAGCGACGTTATCCGCATAGGCAACCTTGAAGCCACTATCCTCCAGTCTCAGCAACAGATCATTTATGACCAAGCTCCAAAGCAGAGGGGACAGTACGCCACCCTGCGGCATGCCTCTGCTTGCAAATCTTCTGGCGGAGGATTTCCCCAGACTGGCATTTATGATCCTGCCTCTTAGCATTTGATCTATCCAGTCTTTGAGAGATTCATCCACTCCTAGATTCGAAAGTGCCCAAGTTATAGACCCTGTAAGCACGATGTAAAAGGCTTCCTCGATGTCCAAAAAGGTTACCATCGCGTAGTCTCCATATTCCAAATTTTTTTCAATAAAATATGTAAGAGAATGACGAGCAGTTTCTACAGATCTCCCCTTGCAATAGGCATGTTGAGATTTAGACTGAGCTTCAATTTTTCTTTCCAGTATTTTGAAAAGGAAAGAAGACAAGCTAATCGGTCTAAGGTCTTTGGGACTGCAGTGTGAGCGTTTTCCCGCCTTAGGTATGAAAACAACCTTCACTTCCGTCCATTTACTAGGAATGTGACATATTTCTAGGCTGCCTCTAAAAATTACCTCTAACCAGGAAATAGTTAGATCCATAATTTTTTGTATATCCGCAGGTATAATACCATCAGGTCCTGGCGACTTATATGGATTAAAGCTGTTTATCGCCCACAGAATCTTTCTTCCGCTAATAATTTGGCCTACGAGGCTACTTGCTCTATTACCTGCTGATATAGTAGGTGCAGATTCGCAACAACCAGGAAAGTGAGTCTCCAATAGTAGTTACAGCGATTCCATACTATTTGTGGTCTATGCTCCATCCGGCCTTTGAAGAAAGCTTGGGATGGAAGGGCTAGTAGATAGTACTTTACGCAGCCTGGTCATCTCTGAAGACTCCTGAATTTTGCCGCAGTATAGTCTCCAAGATCTGTTCTTTGCACTTCTTAGTTGATATTTGTAAATTTTGAGGACTTCCTTATAGCAGTCCCGGTCTACAGCGGCTTTTGTTTTCCTTGCTGTTTTAAAGAGTCTTTTGCATCGTTGACGTATTTGTTGAATCTCCTTTGACCACCAAGGTGGCCGAGATTTACCCCTAGGCCTACTAAGAGGACAAGAGCCCAGTACCGCTTCGTTAAAAGCGCTGGACAGTTCGTCCACTAAGCCATCGAGTTCTACCGTAGTTTTTGGAGGTTTAGGCACCGGCACTGGTAGTGAATTACCCAGAATAGTTTTGAAAATATCCCAGTCGGTTTTAGAAAGGGCTGTTTGGAGAAACCAAGTCCATTTCAAATTGAAGATAACAGTGATCAGAAAAGGAGTGGTCTTCCGACACTTTCCAGTTTAATAGACTAGTCGTCAAAAAGTTTGAGACAAGTGTAATACAGTAAACCCCAGCTTTACGATGGGCTCGCAATGCGATTAAATAGCTTTACGATGAATCGACTCTACCAAAATCTAACTCACTTTACGATTAAAAATTCACTTTACGATTTACATTTTGCAAACAACGCGATATTATTAAAAAATTTAATGTGATCTGGACTCGTCGATTAAGTTGTTTATGCCATGTAAAATGTGGTGCACTTTACGATAATTTCACAATACGATGAAGTTAGTGGAACGAATTACCATCGTAAAGCGGGGGTTCACTATACAATACCTCTTGTCTATTTCTCGTTATAAATGTCGGCTTATTGCCTATGTTACATATATGAAGGTTGGTACTTAGAATGTAATCAAGGAGTAATTCACCTCGTTCATTTGTGTCCGTACTTCCCCAGATTGTGTGATGAGACTCCCCAGGATGACTCCAACCTTGCACTTTTGAGCCTGCAAAATTGCCTCACCTAGAATGAGTGATGGAATGTTCACTTCATCGTAAGCTAGGTAGGCTGATATTAGCCAGAGGTTTCGTTTATTGACCTCAATACTGACCGCTGCCACATCTTCATTGTTGAAATTTGATAGCAGAAAACAACTTATATTATTTTTAACGAGAATGCACGTCCGACCCTACCTTCTTTGTTCGTGTGCATTAATCTGTAACAGGGTGTCTGAAGTCCAAGTACCCGGTCATCAATGACCCAAGGTTCTTGGAACAAGACAATATCTGTCCCTTCCCTTTCAATTTTTAAAAGGAGAGCAGCTGCTGCTGCCTTAGAGTGGTGTAGGTTAATCTGCAAGAATGTCACCATCCTTAGACCTTCCTCTCTACCACTGTATCATCAGAGTCCTCCCCTGATGATGTGAAGTCCTCTGAGATTCTCTTTAATAACTCAAAGGACATTGACGTCTCCGTATCTGTGGAGATAGTTTCCGCTTGGCTTTCTTCAGGGCGCCCAGATGAGCTTTCAACGGCTTCATCAGACTTTGCAGCCTCCGGCTTCTCCGCTTCCTTCTTGTAGATTTTGAGTGTGACTGCACTGAAACCATAGTTTACGATACCATTGGTTTTTTCCAGCGCAGTCAGTGACTTTCGAGCTCCTCGAGCTTAGCAACTTTCCAGTTATGCGTTGTCAAATCTGAGTTAAGGGATCGACACCCTGGCTCTCGGCCTACAGGGGATCTCTTCCCTAGCTTTAACAGCAAGACTGGCTCCGAGCCATACCTCGTCGAGTCCTTTTCGTGTAAAGCAGAAGAGATCTCTGATCCGCAAATGCAGTCAGTTTCACCTGGTTCCTGTGCCAGCTTGCATCCCAACAAGTCGGAGCAGGTCCTGGGTTTTCTGCCAGGATATTCAGTTTGGTGGTGGTTAAGGCCTTTTCCACCTTTCCCCAACTGGCGGGCGTAATACTGGCATCCTCTTGGGACTGGTCAACAACTGCCACAACCAGCTGATCCTTGAGTACCTCGTTAAAAGGCCTCATTTCTGTAGCATGGAGCTTCGTGAGATCTGTTTCTTTTGATCTTTAAGCCAGCTGAAGGACTTTCCGACTTCTGTTCGGTGACGTTTTTCGCTCATGTAAGCGTGGCTTTGTCTTTCTCCGACCTGTCTTCTGGCGAGATGTTATTTATCTTATCCAGGGCCCTCTATGCCTTCCTCCTAGTATTATAGGTTGGTTTTGAGGAACCAGCTTCATTGGTGCTTTGGTTCCGCATTGTATTTCTTTGCTCATGTTTGGTGACCCGAGTGGAGGGACCAGCCTCATTTAAGCTTATGTCCCGTTGTTTGTCTGTAGGTTTAGAGGTAGGCCTAAGGACCCGAGTCTCCTTCTCTACATTTTCCGGTTTTGTGAGAGAACCGGACTCTTTTGTTTTTTGTGTTTGTTGGTCTCCCATATTTGGTCCCACGAGTAGCGGAGAAAATAGTGTCCATCTGTGCAGAGATCCGCAATACACAGACAAGGCTTCTTAATCCGGAGGGCGCCAAGCATCCGGATTCACCGTTA
This sequence comes from Tipula helvola, assembly GCA_963556165.1. Classification (NCBI taxonomy): domain Eukaryota; kingdom Metazoa; phylum Arthropoda; class Insecta; order Diptera; family Tipulidae; genus Tipula; species Tipula helvola. The sequence continues at coordinate 293,917,394 of OY744483.1, forward strand.
GCGACTGAGCTAGTTTTTAAACTGGGCCCCCAGTCTGGCCGGTTATCGGCACGGTACGCATAACACCTTAACTCAGCCCAGTGATTTGTTTAAGGTTGATTCCTTTAGCGCCGTGTTTTAGCCTAGAAGCCGAAAAAATCAGCAATCAGTTACCAGCAGTCACCACGAGGAGGTAACACGAGCACTTGCGGAAGCTGGAAGTTACGGAACTGACAGCAAGTGTCAGCTTGAATCTACCGAGCAACTTCACGTCTGACTGCTATTGTACCATTATACCATTACACCATTCCACCATTATACCTTTGCACCATTACACCATCATACCGCTACTCCATTACCATCATATCATTACCATTATACCATTGTCATTACACCTTTACCTTTATACCATTACAATTATAACATTGTACCATTATACAATCATACCATTTTTTCATTACACCATTATACCATCCAGGGTTTCGAACCGAACCCGAACCTCGAACCCGCTTCGATTCAAACAGTTTTAGTAATTTTTTTGAACCCGAATCTGAACCCGAACCTAACATTTCGCGAGTTCGATTCAACCGAGTTCCAAGTTGATTTTGAACTAAGCGTGAAACAGAAATTTGCTATTTATGAATCCTTCTCGCGGGTCCACAAGGAGAAAAATTATGGAATGGTGGGAAGATCATAAATTTGAAATTCCACTTTTATAAGAAGCTGCGCAAGTTATCTTAGCGGTTCCTGCAACGCAAACCAGTGTGGAATGGGCATTTTCGGCTTTAAAGTCTAGTTTATCACCACAAAGGGTACACCTTAGGGAAGAATCATTAAGAGATATTCTATTCATCAAATTAAACGAATTTTTTTAATGAAATACTTGTGAAGTTTCTTTTTAACCCGAACCCGAGCCTGAACCCGATCCCGAACCCAATTATTCTCTTGCTTTGAACGTGAACCCGAACCCAAAATTGTGCGGGTTCGAAACCCTGATACCATCACATCATTACACCATTATACCATTACCATTATACCATTACACTTGTACCATGATCCTTATACCATCATATCATAACACCAATCCACATTGAGTGTGGATTTGTTTAAATATCGTTCTTAAATATGTGCATACATGCATACAAACCCTCACTTTTATATAATAGATTTCTAAACTGCTCACGAAACCCTAATCCAACCCAAATTCAACTCCAACTCAGCCTCAATTCCAGCCGCAAATGGAACCCAGCTCAACCTTCAACTTAACCGCAAACGGAACTCCCAAATTAATCAACAAGCCAGTATATATAAACAATTGGTCAACTGCTCATTATATCCTAATCCTACCCCAACTCAATTCCTTCTCAACTTCAACTCAACCTGCAAATTGACCTCTGCAATTCAACTCCAAATTCAGTATCCAACTCAACATTCAAACCAACATATATATGTATACAAAATTGGTAAATTTATAAAACCAGGTGATTTGGGTCAATTAGTTTGGCAGGTAAAAATCCAAATCGGACAAGGCGTTCTCGAGTTACCATGAGTAAAGTGTGTTAGTGTTTCTACTCGGCACGCAACTCGTGGAATTAATCATAGACTCGATTTTAATCAGAAAGTAACGGAGCAAGTCTTCTGATGGAATTAGTTTAGGCAGGGCGTGGTTAAGTGCGTTCTTCACGGACCTGATGAACCTCTCCCAAGCTCCCCTTGTATGAGGTGCGGTCGGTGAGTTAAATTTCCAATTACTGTTGGCAAACCGGTCTTGTGCTCCTTTCGCAATTGGACTACTGCACCTCGAGGGTTCGTTCCATTGTCACTGTATATTTCAGCTGGCATTTCTCTTTTTCCTGTAAAAGCTCGAAGGATCAAAATAAATGATCCGTGGACAGGATCGAAGCTAATTCTAAATGTACGGCTCCTGTAGTATGACACTTAAAAATTGTTTCCCATTTCTTCTCGATACGTCCACCATGTTTGACAGTAAATGGGCGCAGCCAAGAGGCCGCCCGCGACCCTCGTAGTTCTTTTTTTTTTTCAATTTATGTTTTCTTGATAGTATAATAGGACATCGTTGCTCATTCGTGAGATACTCTGCATTCTGCAGCCATACGGCAAATTTCTGATTGCTACGGCTGATTTCAAGTTAATAGTATCAAGAGGGATTCCTAGGCACAATAATAGCTTTTTTCTTCATTAGACCTTATCCAGACGTATCCCTAAATTCCCATTGAATCGGTAGAGATTCCAAAAATAACCATTTCTATACCAATTTTGTAGAATGACGTTTCACCTTAGAAATGCAGCTCAATCGATCCAATGATGGTACTGGTTCGTATATCTCGTGTATAGTTGCTTCAAAATCTTCCGATGAGAAAAAAATTTACGAAACATGAATTTGCTGTCAATATTCGCAAATATATTTTCATAAATTTTGAAATACAATTTTTTTTTGCCATACAGTAACTCGACAAGGTATCTTAATATTGCTAGAACACATGTCCCAGCCAATCCCATGATAGTCAATCAACTAAAAGGGTTTCTCGTCATGATTAATACGCATCGCAGGTTTTATTATTGGCGCTGACGCAGCGGAATTTAAAGAAGCTTTCGAAAATTGCAATACGAAATTACATCATGCAACTCTTTTAGTGCATAGGCCTTCTACCATGCTTCGCTTAATTCTTTCTCCGTTCGCAAGCACAACAAAAATACATTAATTATATCAAGGTATTTCTGGCGGCTTTCTCAGGTATCAGTCATTTCTTGAGGATCGTAAGTTTACTTATAATTCCTTGATTTACGCTTTTAATCAGAATTCAAATAAGGCTTTTCCGAGGCAGTTCTGTCATCTTGATTTTATTAGTCAATTTACTACTACATAATTTACTTTAGTCAGATTTCCATCCCGGAAAGTACTAACACGGCGTCTGGTAGTTCGTGTAAATTTCCGAAACTAGTTTTTGACTCTTTTTGTAAAATTATCACATCCAGGAATTACAGCATCAGTTAAATGTTTAACCAAAAATATTATTTAGCTTTAATAATTCCAAGAAGAGGAGAAATATTTATCAATCTGGAATATACCAGAATAATTTAAAATTTGAATTTAATAATTCCAAAATTATGGCTCAACATATTCTACATAGACACACGAATTATTTACCCCTTGGTAATTTTAAAATAACTAGAACTTTTTGTAGAAATTCATCTCGATATCACCGGTTTTTGAAAATAAATGGTATTGCGTGACATTATTTGAATTGCAGCAGTATTTTACCATCTGTTTCGCTAGAGCTATGGATCATGTTCAAATGTCAAATTTTCTTTAAACGCCAGAGCTACCATCTTCCAGAAAACTCCGGAAGTATAAGCAACTTTCACATAATGCCACTAGGTGTCACCAAATATTTGCTGTCAAAAATTGTACGACATTTTTATGTGTGCATTTTGTAGCCATAAACAAAAATATTTGCGTGTTATAAAAGTGATTATTATTAATACGTGATAATTAAATTGATTTTGGCTGTCCCCTTTTGAAAAACGTCAGAATATTTTTTGATTATGTAGTGACATCTAGTGGCAAATGCTTTGTACTTTTTCTTTGATCGTGCTGCCTCTTTCGGTAAACAGTCTGTACTTTTTCTTTGATCGTGCTGTGCTGCCTCTTTCGGAAAACGCTCTGTACTTTTTCTTTGATCGTGCTGCTTCTTTCGGAAAACATGATCTATAGACGTCGTTTAGTAGAGAAATGTAGTCAACATCGGCTGAGCTAGTCTTTGGAAATACATTACGAGTAGGTACATGGACAATTTTTTGATGTCGACAAAATTTCTGAGTCGATTGGGTGAAAATATTAAAAAACATTTCGACGAAGCTAGGCCGGCTCAGCATCTATCTCTCTCAATTTATTTGAGTTTTAAAGAACATTAGCGCCGGAAGTAAATGTTTACGGCATTTGTTACGATACCCGCTTCTCTACCTCTGACAAAAAATTTAGTTACTACGGATTTTTATCAATTAGTGGATAGTGGACGTCATGTTAAAGTTATCCCATAAGATTTTATTTCCTAGGTCTTTAAAAATTACTAATTAGGTATAATTTTTGACTTTTTTATTTTTGAAAAACTTCATCTCGTCACGCGTCAGTTTTACATGACAGAAAATGTAGCTCATAAATTCACATAAAGTGTAAACAGAACAAAAAGTTTAGTCGAAAGGATTATAGTAAATTATTCTCAAGGACATTAAGTGCCGGAAGTAAATTCTTATGGGATCAATTTGCTACGGTGTCTACTTGTACATTATTTGTGACAAGAAATTTAAAATCATCCGAAAGATGTAATTGGCCCTGTTAGTTACATTTTAGTTAGTACAGATTTTAATTAAATAGGGGATAGTGAACTTCATGCTTATCACTTGTTACGCTTTTCTCTTCAGCCAATGAAAGAAAGTAGAACACTCATAAAAGAAAATTTACCTCCTTTGCTAGAAAGTTGCTTAAAAATGGAAAATTCTCTTGGAAAGATCAAATATATATTGCCTGCTAAGAATTCCGCTAATTATCTTTGCTAGCTTAGACTTTGTAAGTTATTCTTTAATTTTTTTGAGGGCATATTGTCTGGCACATAGAGTACAACTTTCACAATGGGCAGTGGAGCTCATACTAATTTGATAAACTTGGATCGTCTACAACATCGATTCTACTGCTTGATTGCTGACCCATCGATTAATAATTCTCTGGCCTCGTTAGACCATAGGAGTGTTGGTGCGTTATTTGTTTTTTAGAAGTGCTATCGCAGCCAAAGCCCGAATGAAATAAAGCAGCTAATGCGGCCGTTTAAACAAAATTTTACGGTTACTAGAATTGCTCGCAATTTCCGTGAGCAGATTAACATTTTGATCGCGTATAGCCAGAATAAATTCGATGAAGCGACGTTTCCTTTAGCGTTTAATATGGGCAAAGAAAGTTAAAACCAATGTGAACTTTCCTTCTTTTATTCCCCTTTAATTCATTGTGTTAGTTAAGTTTTGCTGTCCATTTTTCGATTTCTTTTATGCGTTATTTACATCGAAGCTCCTTCCGGTTTGTCCTATTTAAACACTAGGTTTAAATCATCTAACGGAAAATGAGTACACTCGTAGTGGTATATTTTGAGAAAATATGTGTTTTAAACTAAATTTAATTTGCAGCACTCCAACAGCCAAATCAGTACAAACAGCATTCGGAAAGGATCCTAAATCATCGGGAAAAGTCGTCTGCACTTTTGGTAAACCGAATATTTTAGAAACCGGTTTTAGTAACATATCCAAATCACATTTGAATATATACCAAGTACCGTTAAACGAAAGTGAAACACTTTTATTGTGTGATGAAAAATTTATGTACGATAAATTTAGCAACAAATGCTTGTATGAAAGCGTAAAATTTAATGAGATTGGCATTAAAATATGTGACAAATATTTTCGAAACGATGCAGCTGTATCAACCCAAGCAAATAAAACGGTGGCAGGTGATGATTTAACAGAACAATTGGTCGAAAATAGTTTATACGCATTTGATGAACTTTCCAAGCTGGATATACCAAGTCCAAAAGAAATATTTTGTATTGGCCGGGTTGCATCCGATACGGATGGAAAATTAACCGAGAATTCGACGCTCCTTATAAGTAACGATGAAAATAAATTGTGTTCACAGCGTATGGATTTTACAAATTTACCATCGTTTTCGGTGTTTCCCGGACAAATTATATTGAGCCGTGCTTTACATCCGAGACTGGATAGTTTTTATATTCATGAGGTGATAAGCGATATTGATTTAATAATGCCAAAACCGTCCGAAAAAATTACACAACCAATTAGTGTAATAATTGCTTCGGGACCATTTACCGATGCTGAAAATGTCGATTATAGTCCGCTAAGATCGTTGATTGACTATTGTGCAACACATAAACCAAAAATATTGATATTGATTGGGCCATTTTTCGATGTGGATAATCAAATGCTGCTGGAGGGTTTCAGTGAGGAAGATTTTGATGAGGTTTTCAATAAAATGATTGCCGACTTGGCAAAAGGGATTGGGTAAGGCGTTTTTGGTGTGGTACATATAAAAAAATTTGGTTTAATTTTTTTTTTTATATTTTATAGGTTGGACACCGAAATTTTGATTGTTTCTTCGTGTCGTGATATTCGATCTTGGGTATATCCTACTCATCCGTACCCCAACATAAAAGGCTTGTCGAATGTCACTATGTTACCCGATCCGTGCGTAGTTTGTGTGAACGATTTAAAAATCGGTATTAATTCTGTCGATGCATTGTACCATATTCTAAATGAAGAGGTTGTTAGGTAAGTTGATTTCAAAGTTTAAGTTGCGTTGATTAATTTAAAAATTATTTGTATTACAGAAATCCACGAGAAGATAAAATTAAACGTTCCATTAATCATTTATTTAATCAACAATCATTCTATCCATTAAATCCACCAAATATGGATGTACCTTTTGATTCAACACTAGCTTCAAAATATGCGTCGTTACCGTTTGTACCAAATATGCTAATCCTGCCGAGTGAGGATTTGAAAACTTATGTACGCGATATAAATAATTGTCTGGCAGTGAATCCGGGTCATTTGGTGTCAGCGAGTGGTGGTACGTTTGCTAAAATGGTGATTAACGGAAGTGCTGGTGCAGATAAACTAATGGATTATATTGCATGCCAAATTATTAAAATTTAGTTTGTAAATTTTTTTTGTTGTCTAAATAAATTTATTGTTTAATCTAGAAAATGGATTTAGTAGGTACGAAGGAATTTGGCAAGTAAACTTAAGGTGGGTTGTCTAATTTGTTACTTTGCATCTAAGTAAATTTCTCAATTCATAAATCGATAATAATCTTAAGAGGTTGACAAATACTAGCAAATTTATGGAATATTTGTCGGCACCCCGCATTGTTTATTAAAATTGGCTAGAACTCACAAAGGTCCCTCACTTAATGCCACAATGGTCCAAAAAGGGATTCTATCCCAATTCACATAAACGTACTGTAGCCTATTAGCAAACTGAATGAATTTGAATCAAGACACGGATGAAAGTTGCTCTAAGTTCAACGACTTAGCATTAAACACTTGAAGCCGAACCCTTACAAAAGCCAAAGCCAAATAAAGTCTTGGGCTAGTTTTATCCATTGAAGAATCCATTTAATCTTAAAAACGGCCTTGACCGTTAAGAATAGCGACAATTTGGGTTCACCAATCAAGTATTTCGCCATACGACAACCAGAATCACCGAGACAATCTTAATTCATTCAGAATAAAGTCCTTAATTTCTTTCTTACCACTATTCAAGAATAAGGGCAATGGCCGGTTCAGGATCATTCAATTTTAAACGTGAGCCAATTTCGGCCAATAACTCAGCACCCTCAATGTCACATCCAAATAAAAATTGTTACAATAGTTGACCATTTTGGAAACAGTCATAGGATTGTTCAGCGAGTTGAGCACATGTTTGCTATCTGCACAGAATAATATTTTTAAATTAGTTGGCAAATTTTAAAGCATCAATCACATTAATATGTTACTGCTACATAATTTACGATCAAACGAGGCTTAATACGTATCAAATCCCGCATCAGATAGAGATAGGCTCGTCAGAAAAAAGACTAACGACTCAGACACCCAGTTAACAAATCCGACGAGAACCATAAATCCCTCGAAGTCTAAACTACCGGTCACAGCAAAAGTAGAATGTTTAACATGCCTAACGAGCTGTAAGAATTGAGAATTCCAGTGCACCTCAATCGAAAAACAGTAGAACCCAATTAGGGCAGGAACAGAATGGTCTCTATAGAAAGAAGTCGGGTCGACGATATAGCATACAAGCAGTAAGCTGTAAATTATTAAGTTTAGTTGTTGGGTTTCTAGGTTAACGACAGTCCATCAAACCACAGACAAGATAACGTAGGTAGAACCAGTGATTTATACGTCTAGAACATTCTGTGCTTAGTAAAGACAACCAACTCAGTTTTAGTCGGAAAAATTCCAAATCTCATGGCACAACCCCTCCACAATAAGCGAAGCATATTGCATTATATCGGATAAGACATTTATTTGCTTATCTGAACCGGTTAAAACCAGGTCATCAGCGTAGCTTTCAACGTTAAAGGCAGAATTCTGAATTTGACATGTAACTCATCAATAACCAGAACTGTAGTATGGTAGGTAGCCTTTGTAAACTTTTACGAATACCGAGATACCTTTAAGCTCAGCCTCAAAGATGCGAGACCTAAGAATAGTTTCGATCCAAACGACAATAGTTTCAAGTTTCATCAATGCCAAACTTTTTATAGGCATCAGTAATCGCAAAAAAAGTTTTGCTATCGAAAACACCAGCAATATCCAAGAAAGTCCCCTTTACAAGCTCGTCACTATTTTATAATCCTTGTAATAAGTTCATGTAGAGTAGTTTCACACGTTCTACTCACACTGTAGTAGGTATGCCTCATGTAGAATGAGTGGGGTAATCATACAGCAATAATGTCTCAAATAAATCTGTCGACGATTCTTTTTCAAGGTTTAAGAAAAGTAGAGGTCGGAATAATCTAATTGCCAGTTGTCGGAATAAATACAACTTTGTCAACACCATGTCAAAGCAGCTCATCAATCTCCCTCTTCGACTCGATTAGGAAGACCATGAACAACAAGTCGACCAGCAATGTTTTTGGTCAACGATCTGTTAAGTCTTGCGACACCCGAAGAGCTATTAATTATCTCCTAAAAGTTAATCCATGAAGTTCTGTGAGAGGATGTTAAAGTTGTTTTATAAAGGGTGATCCAATAAGAGCTTCTGGAAGTTTTTTTTGAAATAAAACACATAATACATTTAATGTTTGAAAATAATTTCTTTTAAATGTTGTCCGCGACTGGCTCTTAGATGATGCATTCTATGGGTCCAATTTTCGAGCACTCTTTCGAGCATTCCGTTAATTACGCGTGTTATGTTCGCTTCTAATGCAGGAATCGATTGTGGTTTATCGATATAAACAAGTGATTTCAGATACCCCCATAAAAAGTAATCGAAGGGCGTCAGATCACAAGATCTTGGAGGCCAATTCACGGGTCCCTTTCTTGATATGATGTCATTAAAATTTTCTTTTAATAAATCGATGGTTTGGCCTGCTGTGTGGCACGATGCACCATCGTGTTGAAACCACAAGTCGGCTACACCAATATCTTGAATTTTTGGCAATAAAAATTCATTGATCATTGCTCTGTAGTTCGCGCCATTGACGTTTACACGCTGTCCTTCCGCATTTTTAAAGAAATACGGTCCGATGATGCCACCTGCCCATAAACCGCACCAAACAGTGCATTTTTCAGGATGCATTGGAAGCTCTTGAATCTCTTCTGGCAGTTTATCAGCCCAAATATGACAATTTTTTTTTGTTGACTTATCGATTCAGCCAAAAATGAGCTTCATCGCTGAACACAATTTTTCGAAAAAAAAAAACGGATCAATTTGGAGCTGTCCCAACGCCCATAAACCAAATCGATAACGCAAAGGAAGGTCAACCGGCTTCAATTGTTGAACAAGCTGTATTTTGTACAAACCAAGATCTCTCTTCAAAACACGCCACAATGTGCCATATGAGGGACCCAGAGCTTGAGAACGGCGACGAATTGATTGATTGCGGTCTTCACGTACACTTTCAGCTACAGCAGCAATATTCACATTAGATCAACTTGTACGCACTCTAGTCGAGTGATGAATATCCAATAATGAAAAAGTGGTTCGAAATTTATTGATTGATCCGCGAATAGTCTGTTTAGTTGGACGATTATGAACACCATAAAATGGTCGAAGAGTAGGAAAACAATTTTTCACTGAACACTGATTTTTGAAATAAATTTCCACAATTTGTAAACGTTGTTCTCGCGTAAGTCTATTCATGGTGAAATGTCAATGAAATTGAATAGAAGGGGGCTATTTCTGAATACGATACGAATTCGAATGTGTAAGATTCGTATTTGATTTAAATAAGAAACGAGCAAATCTGATTCAATTCTAATTCAATTCAAATAAGAATGTTATACTTTCGTATTCGTATCGTATTCAGAAATAGCCCTCCTGAACACAAATGTCATATGAACATTACAGTTGTCACGCATGATTCCCAATGAGAATCCCAATTGGAAAAAGTACCTCCTATTGGATCACCCATTAGTGTTTTTGAGCCACTGGGAAACATGATGAATTAGTCAAAAAATTCGTTTTTTTGGCCCTATTTTTCAGCCTCCTAGAAGCCTTTTTTTTCTTCAGATCAGAGCACCAACAATTTTGTTTTGTAATTTTTGTTTCGTACTCAGAGGGCAAGCATTTTCGAAAACAGTTGAAATTGCCTTTGACATCTTTTAATTCAATATCCTCAGCTGATGACCGAGTTACTCCAAGTGTGGGGTAATTAAAGAAAGGTGTTCGAGGGAATGGCTCCCAATCAGCTAATTTCCTATTACGATATGGTTTTAAAGGTGGCCTTTTAAGATTAATGTTAAAAGCGAATCTGAGAATATCATCCATCTTTCTACAGTTGCCTGTTAGAATTAGACCAATTTAGAGAGCACAAACTATTGTCAATAACCTCCCGCCTAATTAACAAAATCAATAAAATAAAAGTTGGCTTATACCCTACATTGAGAATTTGAAAGTCAGAACAAATGAGGCAAAGAAGCAGAGGCAACCCTATTGTTATATTCGAGCTTCCGCATAAATAATGAAGAGCATCACATCCAATTACAAGGGCACGTGGCTCTTCTTACGCCACATTATTATATTGGTAAATTCAACTGAAGGTAGAGGTGAAGCAGAATCATAATGCAGAAAAACTGAAGCTAAAATTAATTAATTGTAGCAGTTCTTAGAAGGTTCGACGTAAAGTTTGTATAAACACCCCTCCCCATTTGCAACAACTCATGAAGCTCCCTCATGAAGCTTTATGTAATGTGATTGTCGTTCAATCTGCGATTATTTAAGTGGCGGCATGAAATAAGTTATTGGCTCTGGCTGGTCCAATTCAAATCACAACTTAATTCAACATAAGTACCTATACTTACAAGTGAGCGTACATTAAAGAGTCGACTGAGCCATTTTTGACTCTGGACATTTTTCTTGTTTCAATTGTTCTAGTTGTGCCCCTTCGTAAGATGAAGCATACAAAATACTCAAATCTAAAGCTATTTGATTTCTTATATTAGCTCCATGTTTAGATTGTTTCCTCCAAGTAATGGTCAACACATCGTGTTGCCTCATCTACTTACTTAGAATTCGCCCAGAACAGCATACTTACAATAACTATGAAGAAATAATGTAACCTACTTACTTTTAAATTCTGAGCAAGGATTTTGGTCGTAAAATGAGACTTGAGAGTTTAGATTTTCATCTTCATATTTAGATACATAACAGTATGCAGTATGTTTTATTGTTTGGTTTAATTTTAGTTATATTGTACATCTAGTACCTAGACGAAAATCACAACTCTAAAGTCACTTACCAAGAAACAGCTACCATCTACTTAGTCTGAAGCCAGCCATAATTATGAGAAGACGAACCCAAAATAAATTTTAATATTGGAGTAAGAATGATAGAATTTTAATGAATCATCATCAGCTCTGATATTTATGGTGATATCTGAGAGGTCCTCAGATGCGTTTTGTTATGTTATGGTAGTTTGGGAGCCTTTTAGAAGTTTAGCACGAATGAAAATCATGTTTGGTTCTAACATAATTTGGTTCTGAGCTAAAGAAGACTATACTCGTCAATGTAGGTATCTTATTGATCCCTCTTATATTCATGTTGGCTGCTGTGAGGTCTAACTTTTTATCCAGCCGAGTTAAGGCTGAAAACTTACTTTAATATTGGCCTCAATAATCCCATTGTTTTTCTGGAAATTCCATTGAATGAAGTTGGAGGTGTAGTTTAAAAATGTATTACAAGGCCGTATCGTATACGTATTATAATCCAAGAGCACGGAAAGCGTGGTGTAGTTTAACGCCACCCAAAGCTGACATAAACTCGAAGCAGACGTTAATCGGCCCGCTTAGTTGGCGTTTACAAATGTCACTGAGATTTGGTATTTTCAGATGCAAAGCACGAATCCTTTTGTGATATCAAGTCAAAGCTTCAGACCCGGGACAGACAGAGAAAAAAATATAGTGGGAATCAAGTATCTACGAGCTCCAATGATAACTTCTAAAAGGATACAAACCTGACGGATCTCAAATGTTATACATATGATTAGGTAGGTATGTAGTTTAACTTTTGAAAAATTATTGGCCGCATTTTGACAAAAAAAACAATCCTCATACTTTTATATCGCATTCAGAAATACCCCCCCGCACCTGGAAATTTTCATTGTCCCAGTGAACCAATTGCCATCTGATCACTCTTGATTCCATACATACTTCAAGGTTCGAATATACGGACACAATTTGATACTCGGTCATTGCTACCTTTGGATGTCCTATGCTGTTAGCGTCGAAGACACGCCATATTGGCCTCGTCGTATCTTTAGCGCTGTACTTTGATTGAAAGTCTAATCAGTTATTGAGAAATAATTTTGCTATGTTGCAGAGAAGTCTGTACATATTTATAAGTTTTTATATCTAAGCAGTGAAATCTATCTTATGATCTTATGAATTTTGACTGCGAGTTAATTGTGTCATTTTCATTTTTCCTTTTGTGCAGGGCCAGTTTGATACGTTCCTAGCGACTATTTAGTCTTTGTAAGATCGCCTTATCCTTTGGGAAAGACTTTGTGCCTACACCCTATAGATGTGCCACGTATTTCAACGAGCATAAGTCTCAAAAACGTTTTACCAGCGTGCACTGTTTAACAATAAATGTGAACTATGTGCCCATGACTATTTGGTGGATAAAATTCTCCAGCAAGATAAAAACCCTTTTTCATTACCTAGTTTGTAGTTAAAATAATCAGTTTCAAATATTTGGATTTATACCCACCAATAATTTATGGATGTATTTACATTGTCGTGAAGCAAACTTATCCGTTTTTGGCTTACCTTGATACAATTAACGAAAACAGAGAATATGTAGATGAGACGGCCATATCATATGAGATGGCCATATCAACTTCAGTAGTTTATATTTGCCACTTTTCGTCAATACCTAATCCGGCAATTCCTTCGTCCAATAACAAATTAAATAAATAGTATGAAGTCAATAAATTTGTAAACATAATTTTATTCTAAAATTAATTTATACTTAAATTGAAAAAAAAAAAAATATGAGAAACCAATTTGTTGTCTTCCAGTTGTTATTTTATTATATTAAATAAATTCAATAGTTTAAATGAAATGTAAAATCTTGTTTTTGGAATTTTTTAGCTGGATTCATATTATGGTGATAAAAATTTAATAAAAAACTAAATGAAAAGAATAAAGTTTTTAATTTTTCCCGATATTTCAAATTTGTTGTTTTAACATTCCACAGACACATTTCGCGCACCCTAATATAATAGTAAAATAATAGTTTCTCTTCCTATTTTGGTTTTGATGTTGTTATTGTTGACTATTAAAATTATTATGAATAAATTTTGGTGCCCATCTGACTTGGTTTCTTTTCGGCAAAGAGATTTTTAAGTACCAAGACCTGTGTTATTGTAATAATGACCACGGATAGTGTTTCAGTAAATGACCACCATAGAACACGTTCATTTAGTTCTTCGGCCCGTTTTCGACCTGAAATAGTATTATATTCAAAAAAGGTAATGATCTATTTATATACTTTTAACTAAACCAGCAAAACATATTTACCTTGAGTTTCTCGCAAACGATGATGTGTCTGAAAATCTAAAATCGAATTTAAACTTTTATGAATTTCTTGGGCTGATGTTTCGATTTGTGTCAAAACCGTAACATGTTCGTCGATTCCAGGCAATGGACGTTCATCACCGACTTGGAAATCCATATAAACTAATTTATGTGAAAAAGTTGAAAACTCATTACTGAAGCAGGCGGCATACACCCCCGTCCACTAGAAAGGAAATGACACAAATACTCTGTGACTAAATATAATTTTTATGGTGCACATTTTATGCTTACCTCAGCTGTAAATTGATGAGAATCAAATTGAGTTTTAATTTGTCGATATAATACTTGATCGTTTGATTCTAGTGATACATCTACATCGTATTGTCCACCCGTAACAACCTGTAATTAGCAAAACAATAGAAATTACATTTTGATTGGCTTTTCTTGTTTTTATGATGACACGGGGTTTGACTAAATGTGATATGATATGACTTGGCTGCAATAAAAAATGACACGTAACTCTTAAAAAGATTGGAAATTTTTTGTTTACAACCCCATTTTATCGATCTACACTCGTGTCTTTAAATCAGTTTGAAGAACAGCCTAAAAACCATACCTGAAATTCTAGTGTAGCCGTTTGATTCTTTTGTATTTCTTCGTAAAAACATTCTCTTGCGTTGTCCGGCAATTCAAATGTTAATTCAACAGAATTTACTATTTTGATTATGGCAAATATTGTATACACACAAAATATATTACGTTTATACATTATGCTGTTTGTTTGTAAATTTTCGATTAAATTATATTATTTTTAATTGATAGTAGTGTTGAAAAATTTTTATTAAACCATGAAAAACATTTATTCAATTTTTAATTAAAATTTGTTTAATAAAAAAAAAAAAAAAGATTTTTTTCGTGAAATTCGAAAAAAAAAATTGTATTTTTCTCTTTTTTGACAGACGTGTTTTGACACTAGCAAAAATGTAAATTTTTTTTGATCGATGCGCCACCTTCAAAGAAATACGTAAAACGTGGCCGGATGTGTTTAACCAAATTATAGCAGATTGCTAGAATTTTTTTTTTTTTAGCGACATATTTAAATTGAAATTGAAGTGAAACGATTAAATTTTTGTCTGTTAATAGACAAATGATATTATATACGTTATTTATTATTATTAATTTAATTCTAAATGAAAATTAAGAAATATAAGAATACAGTGCGTTACAGTAGAGTTCGTAATACACCATTAATCGATGAATTAGTAAAATAAAATGTGTATTTAAGTCCAAGTAAGTTTTGAATTTTTTTTTTTTTATGAAACATTTTTAACATGAAACACATTTTTAACATAACATAAGTTATGTAAAAGTAAATTAATTGGGAGCCGTACTTTATCCATCATTTCATAATCCACTGTTGTTAAAATTCATGTTTTTAGAAGAAAACAGCTTTTGAGCAAATCCATCATTGTCAAAATCCATCTTTCCTAAAATCCGTACCCAATTTAGGCAAAATTCACTATTGACAAAATCAATTATTTACGAAATTCACCATTAAAAAATTCTTAAGATTCCTGTGATACATAAGATTCGTTTAAGTTCATAGAATTCAAAAATTCTTAAAATTCAAAATATTCTTGAGATTCCAAAGATTAATAAGATTTATTTGAAACACAAGGTTTACAGGATTCGTATGATCGATAGGATTCATAAAATTCACGAGATTCTTAAGATAATGATTCTTAAAATTCATAAGGTTCATAGGGTTAATACGATTTATAGGATTAATAAAAGTTTTATAAGATTCATAAGGTTGTACGATTGATTAGATTGAAAAGATTCATAAAATTCACAATATTCCTACTATGTTTCATAAGATTCGTTTAAGTTCATAGAATTCAAAAATTCATAACATTAGCTGCGCTTTTTTATTCTCTCCCGATAGCTGCTATGCGGAGCAGTCAATTTTCTATACCCAAATTTAAATTTGACGTGCTATTTATTGGTAAATTACATTTATTTAACGTCAAAATATAATTTTTAATTCAATTCATAAGTGAAAACGTGAAATAAAAAATATTTAACTCTACCTATTTATATGGAGCCGCTATCCGGAGCTATTTTCATATGACGGCTCTCGATAGCAGCTCCGGATCGGATAGCGAATAAAAAAACGCACTAATTGAAAATATTCTTGATTTTCCAAAGATTCATAAGATTCGTAGGATGCACAAGATTCATAATATTCAAGAGATTCGTAGGATTCATAAGATTCTGACAAATATTTTGTACTAATTTTGTTATTACAGGTTGAACGTTCAAAACCTACCTGCCCGTCTTTTTAAACATTTTAATTAACTTCGCTTAGGTAAACTAATTTCGACTTAACGTGGATAAAATAATTATACAGGGGTAGCATGTTGTAACATCACTTTCGATTCGAATAGAGTTTATGTCTCTTGTTTCAAGAATAAAATTGTATGTATTCTATTTCGCTTTTTGATTACGCTTTTTTCTTTCACATCGACAAAGTATCACAAACAAAAATGTGAGCGATAAAGAATCATGAATAGCTAAGTACGTAGTAGAAATAGAATAAAGCTGAGATAGCAGAAAAAAAGCATAATTGAAAACCGAGATAAAGTAAAATTTTATTCTTGAAACAAGAGATACAACTCTATCGAAATCGAATCAAAAGTGATGTTACAACATCCCGCCCCACATCTATAAAAATATGGCTAATATGGCTTTTCTTTTAAGTGAACAATCAAATATAGGTTACATGTACAGGGTGCGTTTTTTATGTTCCAGGTCCATGTTTTTTTTTTAATAACTTTTAAATAAAATACAAATTTTAACATTATGTATGGAATATAATGTCGGTCAAGTGGCCGTCTCTGGTCGTGGCATAAAGACGGGCTCTTTTAAGCACATTTTTCATAACATTTTTGCAGACTTCTGGTGTTGATTCAGCAATTTCATTTCGAATGTTGTCCTTAAGCATCGAGGTTGTGGTTGGTTTATTGGTATACCCCTTTTCTCTCAAGTATTCCAAAGGATGAAATCGGGATGCGTTAAATCAGGGGATTATGGGGTTAGTCGATAATCATGAACGTAATAATCATGAACATTTTCGACCACTTTTTGAGTAGAACGAGCTGTGTGTAATGTGGCACCGTCTTGTTGGAACCACATGCTCTGTAGGGCTAATTGATCTAATTCGGGCACAAGAAAGTTTTCCCAACATGTCCGATAGCGTTACCAGTAACTATTTCAGCATTGCCTCTAGCATATTGTTGCGTTAGATGTTTCATAATAAATTGTTATCGACCACTCTCTTCGACTGTCAAATGCCAACTGACTAATGTCGTCCAAACGAAAATGGCGGCCACCTATTACCGACTTAAGTCCATGTATGTATCGATCAATTTTATTTGCTTCGAATTCATTCTTAATTAGTTCTCGAAATCCATAAAAATTCCAACGAATCCATCATTTTTATGGATTTTGAAACAATGGATTTTGACTAGAAATGATTTTGACATAAATGGATTTTGTGAATAATAGATTTTAATATAATGGATACGGAAAAAGGTGGATTTTGTCAAAAGTGATTACCCAGCAGACGATTTGTCACTAAAGCTTACTGTCAGCTTTACATAAGAGGTTTTACAAAAATGTCTTTGTAAGCTATCGGCATTTTAATTGTAAGGTCTGACAAAAACAATAAAATAAGGGCGGTTCTAATGAATAACAATTCACGTGACAAAGATCTATTTATAATCTAAACCTAATATTGATATGATTGGCATTACTGACTTAGACTTTATTCTCATAAAATATCAGCTTTGCCCAGCTCGGCTATTTCTTAGCCGAGTATGATGAAATTTGGCAAGTGCAATGAAAATGGAATACTAAACCGGATTTTAGACGAAGTTCTGTAATATGGTCAATTAGGGTGGAATTTACCTATTAATTAACCGAATATGATGAAATTCAACATATACGTTAGAAATGGTCTTCTAAAAAGAATTTTAGATGAATTTCTAGAACATGGCCAATCATGATGGAACTTGGGTATTTCTTAAACGGTTATGATGAAATTCGACAAGTGTGATGGAAATGGGATCCTAAAATGAGGTTTAGTAAAAGTTTTGGAATATGGTTAATTTTGATAGAATTTGTCTATTTATTGGCCGATCATGATGAAATTCGGAAGAAGTGATGGAAATGGGATTGTTAAATGAGTTTTAGATAAAGTTCTGGAATATGGCCAATCCGAATGAAAATCGGCTATTTCTTAACCGATTATGTTAAAACTCAACAGTGGAAATGAGATTCTAAAATGGTTTTAATCATCAACTTATAAAGTTGCCCTATACTTACTAAAATTGCCCTTTACCTATTGTAATTTTATTTCGCTTAATATAATTTTCCTTTACTTAATGGAATTAAATTTATTCTCCCAACGGAAATAAAAATATTTTTTATATCGGGAAGTGCTTATTAATATCTACCATTTTTCATTTTTATTTAAATCTAATTTTAAATTAGATAGCGGCCCTTCCGGTTTATTCTTTTGAACTAATTTTATACCAACATCAAAATTTAGCAACGTAATTGGATAATAGCGCATTTATTCAAGGATTTTTATTTTTTTTATTTTAGTAATGACTTTTTTCGAATCACTAGTATGAACTCGTTTATAAGGCGATAATAGGGTTCTAAAATGGTTTTTACATAAAACCACAGAGAATTTTCTTCTTAATTCTCTGTGATAAAATTTTAAATGCCGAATTCCATCAAATTCAATTCGGTAAAAAAAATGGCCAAGTTCCTTCCTTATTCGTCATATTCCAGAATTTGTTCTAGAAACCATTTTAGAATCCCATTTGCACCGTTCCTGCCAAGTTTAATCAAAAATGGTAAAGAAATAACAGAGTTCCTTCCTTCTTGGTCTAATTCCAAAACTTCCAAAATCAGAACCAAAATCGGTTAAGAAAAAACCGAGTTCTGTCTAATTTGCTATATTTCAAAACTTTTTCTAAATATGTACTAGAAATTTAAACGATAACTTCTCTTCAGCGGACACCTATCTTGGGCGGACAATGTATTTGGTCCAGTCAGTATCCCATAAAACAAGGTTTCACTGTATTAAATGAAAATATATTTGGGCCTGCTCGTGGAGACATCAGTTGATTAAATCAGCTCCGTAACCTTCAGTAGGGTGCTCATCACGTGAGCTGTTCTGGTGATATTTCAGGCAGCTGGCAGGATGAGTACGATTATGTTAGGGGTAAAATTGCCACAATTCGCAAGTGTATGTACTGCCTCCTCGTGGCAATCGCTGGTAATTGATGTCTTCTGGTACTTTTGAACCATTTGGCTCAGGCTAAAGTGCGGCGCTAAAGGAGAAATCCTTGACAAAAAACCTTAATCTAAGGTGGAACAGCATATGCCGATGGATGAATGGCTGATAGGTTAATCAGTCCCAAATATGTGGACTCTGGATACCAGGCGCCCTCCAGTTTTATTTAGCCTTCCTGTGGTAGCTGGGTGTCTCACAGGTGACCTTCATTTCCCAAATACTCGTGAGAATAAAATGCCTAAAAATAATAAGGATGGTAACGGTCCTAAAGCATCACGGACCAGCGAAAATTTTGCGGTGGTTTTCGAGGACCTCGGCCCTCTTTCTACTGTGGAATCTTCGATGGGTGGCCCATCGGATGGGGGGATCCGTGCGGAGCTTGAGAACTTAGTTCTCAATTCCGATATGGAGACCTCAGGAGATGAGGGTTTGGCCGCCGCAGGTGGGGATCTCCTTTGTGAAAACAGGGGAAAGTGGGGACGTCGAGGAGTATCGGAAGTGTCAGGTTGACATCACCAACAAACCTGCAGAGCTGATTGTGGCTGAGGCGGGAAACCTGCCTCGAGCTAGGATCGTGTTTGGTACCTTCCCAAACATTGTCGAACTGCCCAAGGATAAGCTTCTGGGTTTTATCAGAAACCAAAACGAGGGCATGCAAGCGATCAACTGGAGAGTAGCCAGGAGAGAGGCGAAAGGCACTCCAGCCTTTTGCGCCTTCTCCATGGACCACTCTTCGGTCGAGAAGCTCAAACGAATTGACTTTAAAGTCAATTTTAAGTTTGGGATTGTCCAACTGCACCCCAAGGGTGACCAGGGTGGTGGAAAGCCAGGTTCTGTGGGCGGGCCCCAAGTGGTCAAGCCTGTGGAGGCTATCGTGGCTGCACCTGTGGATGCGATCGTGGTGGCATCTGTGGCGGCTATCGTAGCCGCACCTGTGGTTAAACCATGGATGTGGCGGCCCTTTCCAAGATACAGGCGAGGAGAAGGAGGGAAAGAGAGGAAGGCGTCAGCGGTTGGACGGGGAATGGTCCCGCGCAAGCCACTGGTGAGGCCTGGTGGCTCTCAGTCAGCTATGGACAGCTGTAGCAAGATGTAGAAGATTGATTCGCCATCTAGCAATGGCGGTGCGAGTGAGGAGGCTAATCCAGGCCTTCAGCAGACGTCGCTAGAATGGAGGCACACATAACCTGCCTACAGATAAACCTGCATCATGCAAAGGCGTCTTCGGACGTCCTTTGTCGTAGGTTTATCTGCCAGAAAATTGGCATGGCTCTAATACAGGAGCCATGGGTAATAGGTAACCAAATTAAAGGTATACCAAAACAAGTGGGTAAGTCATTTATTGTAACGGAACTGAGAGTCCAAAAGCGGCCAGCTCGCAAATTAATTTTATTCCCATTTCAGAGTTCATCTCCAAGGACTTAGTTGTGGCAATGGTGGAGGTTCTGGGGGAAAGAGGAAAACAGGAGGCTATAATGGCCTCTGCCTTTTTTCCTGGAGACTCAGAGATGACACCTCCTCTCGAAGTTAGGCGGCTCATAGCTTATTGTCAATGCAATGGGCTGGCTTACCTGATAGGATGCGATACAAATGCGCACCACACGGTGTAGGGCAGCACGAACATCAATAATAGGAGTGAGTACCTTTTTGATTATATAATTAATAATGTAAATATTGTCAATAGGGGAAGGAAACGTACCTTTATAAGTGCGATTAGGCAAGAGGTCTTAGATTTGACGCTTGCTAGTCCGCATTTTAGCAATTTAGTGAAAAACTGGCATGTGTCTGAGGAGGCCTCCTTATCGGATCACTTGCACATCATATTCGATTTGGCGGCCGAGACCATGCAGCGGCAGGAGATTAGAATTCCAAAACTGACCGATTGGGACTCTTATAGAACTTCACTCGAATCAGAAATGCCCTCGGTTATGGGGAACATATAGAGTCTCCAGGGAATTCTGTTCAAACCAGCTGCATAATACTACACACTTGGCTTACGAAAACAGCTGCCCGGTTAAGCGAAGAGAGTTCATTAAGTTGGTCCCTTGGTGGAACAGGGCGCTGAGTAAGCTGAGGAAAAAATCGAGAAGGTTATTCTATAAGGCTAAACGCACCGGGGAATGGGGCGAGTATAGGATAACGTTAACGGAATATAATCTGGAATTAAGAAGATCCAAAAAGGCTACCTGGAGAAACCTCTGTGAGGGGATCAATGAATTACCCTCTGCAGCTCGTCTCCAGAAAGTCCTTTCTAGGGATCACTCAAATGGTTTAGGGCTTCTTCAGAAGCAAAACGGGAGGTTCACTGAAAACCGGAAGGAAATCTTGGAGCTACTATGGGCTATTGGCTCTTTCAAACCGTTCCAATCTGCTGGAGGGGATGGTATCTTTCCAGCTTAACTTCAAAAAGGTATTGAGGAAATACTCCCCTTGAGGTATCACCTTAAGAAAATGGGCCTATAAGTTCGACGGATAGATGCCGCTTCTGCGACCTGGAAGCGGAATCAGCGGAACATGTTCTGTGCCATTGCCCAGCCATTTTCTGCAAAAGGTTACAGCATCTAGTATGCATCATATACCGGCCGGCAGTATTGTCAGGTTCATTAAGAGCCTGAATATTGACTGGACGGCTCATTAAGCAGGGTCCATGCACAAAAGATCTTTTAGGTCGCAGTGCGGGGTGGCTTAAAACCCACATGACCCTTAAGTAATAATAATAATAATGTATATGTACTTACCAAAATTCTAATTAAGCTGGAGTTCGAACAAAATCCCTATCGATTAATAGGCGTGTTTTAGTATTCGTGTCTATACTAGATCGCGGTTGCAACTGTTCGAATTATGTTAATTTAAAATATCATATCTCTCCAATTGGAGAGTTTAATCAGAGAAAGAAACCTAACAAATATTTTAAATGGATTGTTTTGTTAAAATTGGAAGTCGTAAATTGTATCTAACTTATCTAATCGAAATTTGGCAATATTTAATTTTAAATTAACAAACTTCGAATAATTGCTATCGCAATCTAGAGCAGGCATGAGTACAAAAACATACCTAGTACAAACGAGTAGGGGAAATTTGAGTAAAACACATTTTTTTATTTTTTATTTTTGTTTATTAATAACAGCCTTTATTTCAATTAACTGTGAAATATAAGACACTGGCGCATAATTATTTACATTATTTTTTGTTGTTGCTTATTTTTAACAAATATGGCAATTTTATGAGTTTAACAATAAATTTGTTTTAAGTATAGAAAAAATGATAAAATTATAAATACATGTGTTTATTTTAATAATTGGTACAGTAAAAGCAGGCAATATTGAAATAACCTAAATTTAATTTTAGTTTTCTGCTGTTTAATAATTACGGACGTGTTTATAAATTACATAACTACTAATTGATTTTTTGTTTTTGTTTTGTGTGGATAACTAAAATTTAACTATTGATTTTCGAATTTGACTGTTTTAAAAATATTTCACAACCAATTATGAATTTTATTTTGTGTAGATTAAAGGGTTTTGTTCTTTTTAATTATCTCAGTAATTATCGGGTTAATAATTTTATAGTTATTGTGATTATAGCAATATTTAAGCGCTTTTTATGGTTTTGGAATTATATTAGTTTTGTGATTCTATATTTAGTATTCCCGATCTCTTTTACATGATCCTTCCTTATGTATTGTATATATATAATTAACATAAGCGGTATCTTATTAATTTCTTATGACTAATTTTAAAAAGTTTATTTTATATTCACTTTGAAGCACTACTACTTGATTTTAGTTCATTGGTTTTTATTTACAATTTTTAGTTCGTTGAATTCATTATTATAATGTAAGTTAGCATTATTTACAAATTAATTAAATTTTAAAATGGACACGCTATTTAAACCGTCTTATTCAAAAAAAGTAGATACGTGTAACGTGGTAAGTAAGTTCTGGTGGCAAGATTTTTAGAATGCTTCATGGTATCTCATTGTTTTTTATTTTAATTGTATACTAGGGGTGTATACTAGGGTGTATGTATGTGCTTTTAATTGCAATTAAAATTTAGTTTGGAATATGAAACTTACTCTTCTCAAATCATTTTAAAATGAAAGCTGAAATAGCACTGTAAATTTTATATTTTAAATTTCACTCAAAATTATAACTCAATTCCTCCTTCAATTTTGTCAAATCGATTTTCGAATTTAGCCTATTTGTATTCAAAATATCACATCTTTCCTAATTGCAACCAAGATTTTGGAATTCAAACTTAAGTTTTTCTCAGAATATTGACCTCACTAAACATAAAATTTTGCTCAAATCTATTTTATTGTATAATTGTAACTTAATCTGTAATTTTTCTCTTGCCAGTCCAATTCGAAATACAAACACAACTTTTAAACTAAAAACTAAATTACAGTTATGTTTTTGCACAAGTCCAAATTATTATTCAAATTCAATTTCTACTCAACATTTTATTCAATTACTGGTTTTACAATTCAAATACTTCAATACTTATTCAGATTTCTGCTCAAAATTCTGAAACAAATTTAACAAATCGTTTGACCCAAACTGGAGTTTTAAATTCTACTCTAACGCAGCATTTCTAATAACACCCTATAGGGGCGGGGAAAAGGGATTTCATCTGATTACGATCGGTGATCTATGACTCCGGTTGAGAGTGCGGAATCCATGGGCCGACCCACCTTTCATGTCAGTACTATAGGCTGGCATGAAGCAATGCAGTGTGTAGGTGGTCTACACAAAAGCACGTTTATAGCCGTACATCCTCGATTTGGCCTAAATAATGCGTAAGGTAGGACGTTATAAGCGAACTGCGAAAGAGTTGGAAGCGCTTTGAGCCCCAGAAAACATATTGCAAAGATAATTAAAAACAAAAAAAATGTTGAAATCGTGTTTAGAATTTAAACTCGGTCAACTTAAAGTGAAGTTCAAAATTTCACTCAAATTCATTATTATCTATTTTAGAATTCAAGATTATTTTCTTTTTAAAATTTCGTTCTCTTAATCGTCCTCAACGTCGAAAACAGTTTGGAACTAAATTTCTGAATAAAATTCTTAATTTTTCTTTAATCCATTTTGATTTTAAATTAAGTTACTAGTCTGAATACCACTCATATATTAAAAGGAAAGTTGCAATAATCAATTAGTAGAATACCTAAATATTTGTTAAAACTTTAAATTTCACTCAAGTTTTTATTTCAAATTAATTCAATGAGCGTGTTCAAAATTACAATCTATATTCAAGCACAGTTTGGAAGTTTAACTCAATTTCGGACTAAAATGTCATACAAAGTTTATTCAAATCTAGATGGAATTGTAATCTAATTTTATTCTGGATGCATTCATGATTTTATTCGAATTCATTAAAACTACATCTCCAGTCTAATTTTTTGATCCAATTCAAATTGGCTCACTTTTTAATTGAAATCCACTCAGTACATCTATTGTCCAATGTAAATTTATATATCAAAATTTTGTGAAATAAAAATTTGAGTTGTAACTCATTTCCTATATATAATTTCACCAAAGATTTTATTTGGTTTCTAATTCAAATTTCACTCAAAATATCTGAAGTAAATTTCTAAACTAATGTACAATAATTTGTACCATTTGAAATCCATGCAAAATGTAGTTTAATCCAGAAACATTTTCTTAATTTCTTTTTTAAATTTCACTCAAAATGTTATTGGCGTCGTAGTTCGAATTGTAACTCAATTAAAATTGTATCTGTTTAATTGCAAACTGAAAATTTATGGATTTAACACAGAAGGTTTTTTTTTAAATCCACTCAATATTTGGTCAAGTCCCGGTTGGAATTTTTATTCAAAGATTTGAGTTCAAACTCTATTTATGAAAACTACGATTATAGCTTTTGATTCAAACTAAACACAAAATGTTGTCCAAATCTAGTTTCTAATTCTAATTTTATTTTAAAATTTTTAAATCTAATTTAAGTATCTACTCAAGAATTTATTCAATTACATTTGGGAATTCAAATTCTATTTCAGATTTTTGCTTGAAATTCGAGTTTTATATTCGATATGTAACAAAATGTTTCTCAGGATTGCAATTTAACCTGGACGATCGATCCTAAAACATACATCACTGATAAGATTGTGACTGATAGACTGACTAGACTATTGATAGCTTTGAAATGTCTGTAGGCGCTTTAGAAAATTCGATTCCATTCCTAGAGATTAGAAATGCAAGAAATTGTTACTAATAACAGCCGAAAGTACCGACAATTTTAAAATTAAATCATTTAAATTTATAGTTGTAAAATCGTCAGAAAGTTGCAACTTATTTGCGCTTATAAGCCTCGTATCGTTTTTTCCTTTTTTCTTCTTGTTTTTTTTCACCCAGCATAAATGCTAACAACCGAATGAATGAAAAAGCATGGCGTTCTCATTTCTTTCCTTCCAATGCGTATGCGTAAATTCGCTTAGTAGTTTACAGCTCGGCCAATCTGACTCAGTGATCGACCCCGATCACCGAGGGGGGGGGGACCGAGAACTTCAGCCTCATCTTCTCCCTCGGAATTAAATCCGTGGAAATCGCCTTCGTCGCTGTCCGTATCGCATTCGCTTGACTGGTCAATTGAACTTTCGGCCGCGCACGGTGGTATCCACCTACGCATTTTATTCGCTTCTACAACTCCATCGTATGGAAGTTGTGTCTGCTGACAACCCTTAATGTCTCGGATAATGTATCTATCATTGCCTAACATTTTATGAACCACATATGGACCACGATATTTTGGAATGAGCTTCTTATTTGATCCTACGACTGTATCCACGTTTCGAATTACGACATAATCTTCAACATTGAATCGTTTCGTTGGTTTTTGATGATCCTCGTGGCGATTCTTCTCGTATTCTTGCCTCTTGGTGATTTTGTTGTGAGCGTTTGCTCGCAGCTCCACCAAATCTATTGGTGCCTCAGGTGCCCCCTTATTAGCTAAATATTCTGACAGTTTGTCCACTATTTTTCCTCGTTGTTCTGCACCGAATAATAATTTGCTTGGTGTTTCTTTCGTAGTAGCATGCGTCGAATTATTAATTGCGTATTCGATCTGTTGTAATTTCTGTGACCAGTCCGCGTGATTGATGGGATTACTTAATTTTCCCAGGGCGGCCTTCAAAATCCGATTAACCCTTTCGGTCTGGCCATTGGCCTGGGCCGATGCGGTGGCCACCTTCACATGTTCCACATTATTTCTCGTTAAAAATTCCGCGAATTCCAAGGATGGAAAACAGGTGCCTCGATCCGAAATGATTCTACGTGGTCGACTATAATATGTGAAATATTTCTCCAGAGACGACATAACCTCTTTCGCGCTCGTTGAATTTACCGCAAATAATTTAACGAACTTCGTAAAAGCATCCACAACGACCAATACATGCCTCCTTTTGTTCATGAGTGCCGGTAATGGGCCAAAGTGATCCACGTGCAATGTATCGAATGGAATCGGTGCCTTTGGTATGCAATACAAACTCTGTTCAGACACACGCACCGGTGCCGCGTAAAGTCAGTCATTTATCGACATTTGTCGATAAATCTTCGGAAACCAGAGTGTTCGCGAATCTTTTCGTAACATTTATCCACCCCCTGGTGTGCTAGCTTTTCATGATTAATTCGAATAATGTTATCCTCCATTTCTGCCGGCACGTACAGCATACGATATCTCTCAACGTTTTTCCTGTACACCAAACCATCACTAGTTCGTAATTGTCCATTGCCTCATTCTCTATTTTTTGCCGCAACCCCAAAGCGTTAGTGTCCCGGTTTTGGGCCAATTGTAATTGCATCTCAACGCTGATTGGATCCACTGCCGCTACCATACATTTCGTGACCGCTTTTCTCCCCTCTACCCCTTTTTTTGTTTCCACGTCCACGTGGGCCACGATTTCCTCCTCTCATTTTTTGTGTGGCATCAGCTTAGTGCGCTACATGTGCCATATTTATTCCTGGTCTATGTCTCGTCTCAAATGTGAATTTTGAAAATTCTAATGCCCATCTGGCAATCCTCGGATTCATGTGTTTTCTTTCCAGCGTCAAGTGCAGCGAATTGCAATCAGTTATCACTGTGAACTATATGCCTTCTAAATATAATATGAACCTTTCCAATGAATATAAAATGACCAATGTTTCTAATTCAAAACTGTGGTATTTGGCCTCTGCCGCCGTAGTAGCCCTCGAATAAAATGCCGTCGGATGAAATTTTCCGTCATTTTGTTTCTGCATCAATACCCCTCCGAATCCATGTGAACTGGCATCGCAATGCAATTCAGTTTCTCGCTCCGGATGATATATCGCTAGTATTGGGCCAGTCACCAGTAATTTCTTCAACTTTTCCAATGATTCTCGGCATTTTTCGTCAAAAATAAAAGGAACGTTTTCTTTCAACAGATTTTGCATCGGGCGCGCGATTTTCGAGAATTCCGGGACAAACCGACGGAAATACGAAAATAGCCCTAAACATGAATGTACTTCCTTCGCATTTTCCGGCATCGGATATTTTTTAATTGCCTCAATGTGTGTCTCACTTGGTCTTATTCCTTCCGAAGTGACAGAGTACCCCAAGTAAATGATTTTCGTACAACAAAATTGACATTTCTTCAAGTTAAGTAGTAAGCCTCGTCGCGCCAATCGTCGCAGTATTTTCCTCATTTCTTGTGTTCGGCCAGAGTTTCCGTTGCCAATAATATATCGTCCATATAAATTATAATTTCACCCTTTTCTAGAAAATTTTTGGAAATTATAATATTTATAAATCGTTGAAAGACCGCTGGAGCATTCTTCAATCCAAACGGCATGCAACGATATTCGTATTGCCCATGCGGTGTTACAAAAGCGATGAACTTACGCGATCGCGGTGACACGCGCACCTGGTGAAACCCGCTTTTCAAATCCAGCAACGTAAAATATTTTTTTTCCCTAAATATTCGACGCAGTCATCAAAGGCAGCGGATAATTGTCCCTTATCGTTAATTTGTTAAGAGCGCGATAATCTACGCACATTCTGGGGCTTCCATCCTTCTTTTTAACAAGCACAATTGCTGACGCATATGGTGAATCGCTTGGCGTAATTATCCCTTCTTTGATCATATCGCAACTTTTCTTCTGAACCTCAATCTTTTCCACATAAGCTAAATGTCGTGGTGGTTGGTGAAACGGTACATCCGAAGTCAAATGAATATTCATCTTATATAATTCTCCTCGATTATTTCCTTGACCTCATCGTAATCAGTCGCCTCTTAACTCTTGTTTATTTCTAAGATTGGCTCATCTCTAACAATATCAGCGGCAAATATTTGTGGTAAATCGAATTCAGGGCTTAGACCCTCCTCAATAAAAGAAAGACTTACGTTGTCCCCGGGATTGCTTTGCGGTGTGGCCCTTTCCATCACCGGCTTAACTGGCCTCAAAACATTCATTTGTGTAAGCTTATTCAAAATTAAATCAGGTACACGGGGATACGTTCCATTTTATTGTCTTCGACTGGACCAGCTTGATATTAAACATTTTCAGAAAATCTCTTCCTAAAATAACGTTAATGCTGGTTGCCTCGTCGGGTAAAATTATCAAATTAATCAAATGAACTCTATTGTTAAATTTAATTTTACAAGTAATGAGTCCATGGGTCCTCAGTGCCTCGCCGCCAACGCCTCTTATTCTTGTTCCCTCAGTTGCCTTGTTGACCTCAAATGGTATCGCCGCTTTCCGCACGAAACTACTCGGACTGCCAGTGTCGAAAAGAGAAACGTATTCGTTGTACCCCGTGTACTGATATAAATTCTTCAAAAATGCGTCACTTACCAAATTTATGTTCGCCAATTCTTGTGCCCCCGCATCAGAATCCTCAATGTCCAGTTCAGGTGTCGCAGCAGCTACCAAGCGTTGGAATTCTGGTTTCACCTTCTGGATGTATCGTCTGTTGGTACAATTTGCCGCATTGTGCAATGGTTCTCGCGTCATCGGCTGCCAGCATTTCCGGCACACGCTGTTCGGACGAAGTTCCATTTTACATTGTTTAAAATGATGTCCCATTTGATCGCAATTGTAACACCTGTTCGGGTCCCTCAGTTTGTTTGGTGTTGTGAACGCTTGTGATTGCGCCCCCCATGGTGCCACATTACGTTGTATAGTCGCATGACCTGCTCTCGATGCTGGCACGTTTGCCGCCACTACCCGTGCGTTTCGTCGTGCCTCTTTATCTGCATTCTCCTTGCATGCTGCGTCCTCAATTTTGGTTCCATAACGAAATATTTGTCCCTTTAACTCGCTCATATTTGGAATGCCTCGCAATATTGTCTTCTCTCGCATCGGTAGATTCATATTATCGATGACAATGTCAACAATTTGAGCATCTGTTAGCCGCCCTTCGCCCATTTGGCGATGGAAACTTTCCATTTCCAATGCAAAATGGTGCAATGTCTCCTTTTTTTCACTTGAATGTCACCATTTACGACTACGCATGGCCGCTTCTATGTCTGCACTTGTGTTTTTGTCGCCAAATCCTCATGTAGCCGCTTCTTCAATGATTCGTCTGTTCCCACATCCTTGTGAGTCAACAACGTTTTTGCCGCGCCAGTGAGCAATTGTCTCAAGTACAATATTTTTACACGATCGTCATGCTCCATTGTTCCAATAATGTCCTCAAAATTTTGGAAAAACATGCGAACGTCATACGTGGGATCCTCGCCCGAAAACTTGATTATTGCTCGTTCAACATCACGAAATTGTGGACGAGCCGAATAATTTGGTACGGCCACTGCACGTGGTGGTGTCATGTATACTCCATTGCGTAGCGACACCAGGACTGGAACGAGTAGGATACGGCACAGTGCCTAGATCCTCAGGCAGCAATATCGGCTTTGCCTCAAGTTCATGGTACGAAATATTCCGTCTGCGAGAGGTAGCACTCCCCGTGAATCAGCACAAGCCAAAGCAGCCTCAGCCGACGCAATAGTTTCTGCCAATCTGGCCTCTGAACGTCTTTGTGCCTCAATTTTATCGACTTCTTCTCGTTCCCGCATTCCGCGGATTCGCTCACGCAAAGTCAAAATTTCCTCTTGTTTTCGTAATAATGCAATTTCTGCGTCGGCCTCTTGCACTGAATTTGGTAATGTGCTTACTGTACCATCTTCCTCGTTGTCCTCATCGTCGTCCGCATTACAATTCTCTATACGTGCACCGCCTTCGTTGACCTCATTTTCCCCAGTGACCTCAATCACATTTTTTTCGATAGCCTTAGTTTCCACCTGTTTCACTGCATCAATAATATTTTGTTCGTCATCTTCTACGCCGTTCAGCACTTCAAATTGTCGTAGTATTTTCCCTGATAAACCTCGATATAATTGCAATAAATCGGCGCGCGCTCCACCTCATTTTCGTTCAACACTTCCATCATCAAATCGCGTGTTAATCGTTGCACACGGCGTGTCGGTAATCTCTCCAAAACCATGCCGGTTTAGTTCGTTTTCGTTTTCCACAATAACAAAAATATTTCGCTATTCGTCGTTTATAGTTTCAATATTTGCTCTGACCCCACATCTGAAGTTGTAAAATCGTCAGAAAGTTGCAACCTATTTGCGAATGAATGAAAAAGCATGGCGTCCTCATTTCTTTCCTTCCAATGCGTATGCGTGAATTCGCTTAGTAGCTTACAATAAATTTAAATATTTTTATTTTAAATACTTGAAAATCTAAAATTGAAACTCAGAAGAGCAACAAAATTTAAATTCGATAAGTATTATAAATTCATTAAAATTCAAAATGCTTTTAAAGTTTCATAAAATCTGAATTTAAAATTACAAAAATGACGAGATTCATTAACTCGGGTTAAAATTTTAAATTAATCTGATTTTCAATTTGAATTTTGAAAAATATAAAGGGCTGAAACCTCGAGCTGATCAGAACTTCAGTCCGAATAATTAATTGCATAGTGAACTCATCTCAAATTAACGCAATATAACCTGCAAATCAATCCCTAACCGGACCCCGTATTCCCTCACTCAAACCTTAATTCAATTTCCAACTCAATATTCAACCAATCTAAAAGTCAACCTCCAACTTAATCCAAAAAAAGAATCCCAAACGCGATCACCAATTCAATTCCAATTTTACACCTACTGAACCGCAACTCGACCCCCAACTTAACCCTCAACCCATACGTAAACTTAACCCCAACTCAACCCAATTAATAGCATAACTCGCAATCCAACCTGAAACTCAACGCTCAACTCAAGCCCTAAATTAATGCAGTTCAAAAACTGCCTTCCTACTAAACCTAACCTCCAACTCAATCCTCAACACAACTCTCAAACAAATAAATACTCAACTAACCCCTCGCCCAACTCGGGCTAATTTCGAACTAAACACTCAATTTGCCCCTAATAAACCTCTATTGAACCCCTCACTCTTAACTCAACCCTCAACTCAATCCTAACACAACGCTAATTGAACTCCAACTCAACTCAACTTACAAGTCAACCGTCAACTCAATTTCAAACTTAACGCCCAATTCAATCCTCAAACTAGCATATTGCATGATACTATAACCAATCTTTGTGTTTGTTATCATTGATTGTACCATGTGTTAATAACCATATGGTTTTGATGATCTAAATGAAAGGAACCCGATCTTCTTGACGTACAGATTTCAAAAGCGTTTGAATTCTCCGCCTTGACCATCGACAGAGATTAGCGAAAAAAAATTCCAAAACGGATAAGCCGTTCTCGAGATACGTACAAACATCCAGACAGATGGACGGACGTTGTTTTTTTTGTTGCTTTTTCGAACTCCTAATTAGTTATTTTTAAATGTAGATACAACTTTTCCTTATACAGTGAAAACCCCGAAAGCCGGAATGCCACGGGAGCGGCACTTATTTCCGGCTTTGGGGATATTTCCGGCTCTTAGAATTTTTGCCTTTTAATACTAGACAAGTAATTACAGGTAGGTTTTGCTTGTTTTAATTTTTTCCTTAAGAATTGTATCAAAAATTACAATAAAATACGTAAGTAATACGTATTTCCACATTCAACAGGAAGTAGTTTAGTCTTTAATTTCAGAACAGTACAAATTTGTAAACTTAAAATGAGAAAGAATTGTTAATTTCAAAATTATTAAAATTACGTTTATAATTATGTATATACGTGAACGTGATAACGTATGTAATAATACGTGTAAAATGGTACACAATCCGAAATTATTTAAAAAAAAAACAAAATTGAGGTTTATTTTGTTTTCTCTGTTGCGCTTTTAGTACAGCATAGTCCATCTTCAACGTGCTTACTTTTTTGAAAAAGTTGGAATTTCCCAACTGAGTTGAAAATCGAGCTAAATTGTTTAAGCTCTCTAGAACGTCTTGAGGTTTAATTTCTCTTTCATCGTCCGTATCATCATCATCAGAATTCACAACTATCGCAGGATCATCACCAGCTGAATTAGCTCTAGTTTGAATATCACCATCTTTCTTAGTTTCAGCCATAATATTTAAAATTTCATCCATATCAGAAAATTCCGTTTCGACTTCCTTATCAAACTCCACAAATAGTGTTGCGCTGCATACACCTGATCCGCACGCTGTCTGGATTAAATTCTGTATTTCAATCAAAGGGGAGCAGACTGCATCTTCAACTTCTTCCATCACTTCAATCAAACGGAAACCCACAGTTCAGAAAACATTTAGTTACCGTTGATGATTTAATTTTTTTTTTATGGCAGATTTTAATATTTCAATGGCGTCTAATAGAGATAGTTTTTTCGTCAGCTCTGCTACAATTTTCCATCTCGATCAATAAATGTTTCAGCATGAGCTTTCGATATTGCACCGCCTCAACGATGCTCCCCCAAATAATTCGATCCGCCGCAAGAGAATGCCAGACACGGTGACCGAGTGTGTATAGGTCCCTCTCAACGTCGTCCATCCATCGGGTAGGTGGTCTCCCACGAGGTCCTACTTTCGTTGGTGCCGACTCCAAGGCCTGTTTAGTGGTCCGATTTTGTGAACGAAGTACGTGACCAAGCCATCTTAGCCTTGACGATTTTATGAATCCAATGATGTCGACTTTATCATGTCAAATATTCGTTGAATATGGCACCGGTCATCCCAGCCTTGTTGTTCGAAAAATAATCTACCCCCAACTTATTTTTATTAAATTTTGCCGTCTTTCAAAGTTTTGTTTATTGGGAAAAGTTTGCGATGGGACCAAGAATTCTAATTCCGTCCGCGTCTTAGGGGTTTCCGGTATAAAGGAGTTATATTTCATATAAAATTGGTGTACGGAGCATTTCGTTCCGGCTTTGGAAAGATTCCGTCTTTTAGGATTTCCGGCATTCGGGATTTTCACTGTAGTAACATTGATTTTTAATAATAATTTAGGAGATCGATTTCGGATAGCTTGGTTCTTTTTTAATAACTATTCAAAGAATAGTTAAAATAGCTCCTTCTATCCGAAATTGATGTTTTAATGTAATATTAAAAATCATTGTTACTATAAGGAAGAATTTTTCCAAACATTAAAAAATAATTAAGTGGCTATTTTTATTATAAAATTTATACGTGACAAGAAAACCAAATGAACACATACAAATCTGCCACCAGTCTATTGTCTTGCGTTTTGTCCAAAATATTATATTTTAATTATTTTAAAGCAATAGTTTTAATTAATTTTGTTTTATCTCTTTTGTAATAAATCTACTTAAGAATTTCTTTTTGCTTTTAACTATTTATCTAAATTTGAATTAAATTTAATTTTTAAAATTGTTTTTTATATTTTGTTCATCTATTGAGACAGCATTCGATATGCATATTTTGTTTATTATTTATTTTATCTAGAAAGATTTTCTTAATTAATTGCTTTTTAAAAAGCGCGCAATACTTTACTGTTTCGTAATGATGTGCAAAATTATATTTTATTGTTTTTTTTTTAAGGTTATGCCATTTTGATGAAAAATTATTTCTTGTGATTTTAAAATTACATTTAAATGTTTTATTTAATGCTTCATTATAGTGTTTTGTTTTTTAATTTTTTATAGCAAAAAAATTTATTATTTTTGAATAGGCACTGAATTGTTTTATTTTTATTTATTTTTTTTTAAGTTTATAATAATTAAATATTCTGATTTTACGGTTTACAAATTATAATTATATTTTACATATTATCGCAGCAAAATATTAAAAATTGTACTAACGCGCCTAGCGTAAATGATAGCGAAGTTGATGTTTTACAAGTGTTAAACATGATCAGTTTGGTGATTCTATTAATTGTTTAAAAATTTGATTATATTTTAAAATTCATTTAATTTAAAATTATAACGCTGACTGAATTGAATTTACAAACACAGTTCGTCAATTTGTTTGAATTACTAGAATACCTCTTCCATTTAGTTCACGCAACATACACAATGCATAGTAGGCGTGACGTTATGATGTGATAAATTTTAAATGGCAGATGTTTTTTGGTTGCATTTATTTGTGCTTTTGTTTTAGTTTGTGTTTATTATTTTAATAAAAAAAAATTCTATTATGGATTGGTAATTATAAATCGATTTACATTTAGTTCAGATTATTTATTATTTATTTTAGAGTACATATTTCCTTTAGATGTAGGAAATTAGTATGTTTTAGAGACTGAAGCTTTCTCATCGCTCTTACATGTTTTATTTCTTAATATGTTATACAAAAATTTTGAACGAAAATTAGTTTTTAGTTTTTACTACAACCTGTGGCTACAAGGCGTAACAGCTTAAGTCGACCTTAGAAAAAATTTACTATTCAATTTCACCATTTTCTACCTATCCTGTAACTTCGCCAAATTTGACTTAAGTGCGCTTATCTTGTGACCAAAGACTGTGTAAATTTGGTAAAATTTTAAGGTAGATAAAAAATGTTGAATATTAAAAAGTAAATTTTTTCTTAAGTCGACTTAAGCTGTTATGCCTTGTGGCCACAGATATATTCCACATATTGGGCCAAATACCCGATTTATAGTGGTGCCAGACTGCGGTTTAATAAATCCAATTTAGCTAAACTCGATCGGGGCCCGGTATTCTTCAAGGTGTGTACATGCTCAAATTCTGGTGAAAAATGTACACCACGAAGTTAGCAATTGTTAGCAATTGTTTACTATTTTTCATATTGTTTTTTTTTATTGGTAACCTTGGTCAAATTTTTTGTTATAGTTGGAAATAATTCAACTCATACAGCTAACTTCGTGGTTTACATTTTTTAACCAGAATTGGAGCATGTACACACCTTGAAATTCACCGAAAAATGTCGCCGGTGACTATTTTAGTATAAAACAATTTAAATTTCCTACTGAAATGACGCCTTTTACTAAAAAGTCACAGGTGATATTTTTTTTGGGGGTGAATTTCAAGAATTCGGGCCCTGGTACTCTATGTAATAAAATGCGATTAGTAAAAATTGGCGATGATGTACTGCGATTAAACTCGAAAAATTCACAAAATCTGTGTTATTAAATCGCAGTGTGTCAATGGTGCCTGCAGAAAATCGCAATTTGTCAAATATGACTACTTATCCAAGTAAATTTTCGTTTCAAAGTTTAGGATTATTTTAAATTTGATTTATAGGATATAGCAAAAATTATGTGATAGGATATAGCAAACAATTTTTTTATGAAGTTATATGGAAATAGTGTTCTATTTAATTTCAATTTTTATTTGTTAAAGTTGTAATGATTGGAAAATTTTAATCCAATATGTAGTGTAAAAATGTGATTTTTGTATACTTGGTTCATTTGGAACAGTTTTACAATTGCAAATACCAGAAATTAGCGCTTCAAAATTGCAGAAGCTTAATGATAAATATACTATAAATATTTATGTGGGTCAATAAACAATTTTGGGGCTTTAATAAAAAATTTAATATTTTTAAAATATTTACGTTTCTAGTAACACTAGAAGAAAATTTGGGTTATATCCTATCACATATTTCTCTTTTGTCCGCTTAAAGCGCTTTTTTAATTTTTCTATTCTCTATAAGCAATAAGGAAGCCAAGACAATTGAAACTAACAATACAATTTTTAATTCGCAAATATTTTGTTTGCCTCATATATAAATTCCTTGCTTGCTATCTGGCCCATTAACTGACTAATGTGTTAAAATTCAGAGCTTCGGGTATTATGTTCTATCCTAACTGCATTTTGTTCATTTATAATGTCGAATTCTATTCACTTGTTTGAAAAATCTAGATTTGATGGTTCTAATAGAACACAAAAACACATGATCTGCTTTTGTAGTTGTGCTGGTAAACATATGTTGTTTTGATGGACATTTTAAAAATGGCGATTATTATTTGCACTCATAATCTGTTGTTAAAATAAAATTGCTTGTATTGTTTGAGCGTGAAAAATGGATGCTATTAGATGTATTTTGTTTCTAATTTTAAGGCACATTTATTGAAAATAACCTCACAATACAACATTCAATTCACGAATGAGGCCAGTACATATTTAGATTTTTAGCTGTCATTTATAATAACAATAAATGGATATTTATACATATTAGTGAGTTTAGAAAAAAAGTGGGGGTAAATCTTTAAAAAACTGCGATTTCCAAAATTTGATCTAGATCAAACAATCTATTGATTTTTTGTGTCAATAAAACACAAAATCTTGATCTGGCGCCATTTTTTTTTTGATTCAAGCTGCATTTTACAAAAAAAATTCAGTAACTTTTTTGGTAATTTCGCAACAGAAGGATTTGACGGACATAAACTTTTCTTAACTTTTCGGTAATTTTTTTCCCCTCCATCAAACTTTGAATTTGGTTTCCGAATTCTAAATTTAAAATTTAATATTTTAATCGTAAATGCTACGATTTTTATTTGTTGCAGAAGTTTCGGAATCGTATTGTAACTTATATGCTTTTCAGTTAATTACATCACATATTCGTTTGTTATCTGATGTCTTGTGAATTTGGTAAGCTTTATTTGCCAAATTCTGAAAGCTTTTGTTTTGATCTTGTGTCGAAAAGCATTCATTTGCAATTTACGAAAGGATTTGTGACAGTTTTTTGCATTTTGCATCAAGAGCGTAATTAAACTATAGAAGAAAATTTAATGAAATAAAACATGATATGTACTATAAAAGTGAACATTGTCACATCTTTAGCTAAAACCCTCTAAATTAGTTAAATTAAAAAAAAATTAAGGCAGTCTGTTTTACAAGACTGTATCTATCTGGAAATTACAAATGGTTTCAATACTTTAAAATTTCAATCAACCAACCTCATCTTTTTCCAAACTTAATCCAATTTATGTTGAATTGTTTTCGAATCTATTTTTAAAATTGAGGGCAGAAAGTTTAGGATTTATGCGACCTGAATCAACAAATTTGGATATTAGATATTGGATGTTGGTTTCTGGAGATAAAAGAGATCACAATTTAGAAATTGAAATTTATTATTTGGGTTAATACCGATTGAAACAGAAAGCCCGAGAAGAGTCGACGGATTTAGTTTACTTGAGACTAGCGGCTAATTTAACCAAGGTTTATATTACATAAAAATTTATTTGGTTTCTTGATGGAGAAATCGTTGTTAAAAATCGAAACTGATGAGGGTTCTAAAATCCTAGAAAGACACGCGATACCTCATAAGAAGGCCAATTCGGCCCTATTAATAGCTAAAATTATAGTTAGAACTGTGAGCAGCTCGTCCAAAATTACAGTACGTCTTCCAAAAATTCAGAAACTGCCAGCCGAATAAAACGGTAATGCAGCCAATCGATTTTAACTCTGACCTGAGGGGCTAGGTAGTTGTGAATTCGTTTCGAACGTGTTCGGCTCTACGAAATATAGCTTCCTATTTGATTTAAGTATTAAAACCCTTTATTCACCCGTTGTCTTGCTCGCACTAAAATATTGATCATTACAGCAACTAAGGTGGTTCGGAGT
Source organism: Tipula helvola (assembly GCA_963556165.1). Classification (NCBI taxonomy): domain Eukaryota; kingdom Metazoa; phylum Arthropoda; class Insecta; order Diptera; family Tipulidae; genus Tipula; species Tipula helvola. Next base: position 293,955,502 of record OY744483.1, read on the forward strand.
ATTACGATACTTATTTAATAATATCATGTGTCCGTAGAGTTCCTATAGATACAAATCTGAGGTAGTAAGGCCTAGTTGCTTTGGAGGCCACCGATGATGAGCTTTTTTAGAGACAACTTTCTCCAAATTTTGCACTCAAAAACTGTCGGTAATAGGTTTAAAAATGTCGCACTCCATCCTTCTGAAACCTAGTATTTTGAAAAGATATTCTTTTTGACGTTCCCTTGGTCGTAAGCAATTACTCATCAATTATAAGCATTACCTTTAATTTAAAGATATGGTTGCTTAGATTAGTCCTTCGCCTTTACGCCTCATGCATAATATTATGGCAATGACGTCACCAGGCGGCTAAGGAATCTGCGCCGCGAACCTCTGATTTCGACCGATTTAAATGCTTGAACCAGTTTAGCGAGAGAACGGCTCATTCGATCGGAGATCAGATGGTGTCAATTTTTGCGTAAAAAACCAGTGATAGTTAATTTATTTTAAATTAAATTAATTAATCACCACATAAATTTTAATTAAAAATTCACATCAGAAAATTGGTCCGAAATTTAGCCCTTGGTCGAGGGCAATTACTTATCAACTATAAGCATTACCTTTAATTTAAAGGTATGATTGCTTAGATTGGTCGTTCGGCTTGATGCCTCACGCATAATATTATCGCAGTGACGTCATCAGGCGGCAAAGGAACCCGCACGGTGAAGCTCTGATTTCGACCAATTTAAATGCTTAAACCAGTGTAGCGAGAGAATGGCTAGCCGGTAGTGAATAATTTATGTTAAATTAAATTAATTAATCTCCACATAAATTTTAATTAAAAATTCAAACTACAAAATAGCGATTTACAGAGATTGAGGGCACTATAGCGAGAGAATGCCTCATCAGATCGAATCAATTCGAGTCTTAATTTGCGCTTAGTAATATTGTGGCAGATAATTTATTTTAAATTAAAATAATTAATCTCCACAAGAATTTTAATTAAAATTACAATGTACAAAACAGCGATTTACAATGCTTGAGAGCACTGTAGCGAGAGAACCCCTCATCTGATCTGAGCAATTCTTGTGTTAATTTGTGCATACAGAAACTGTGGTTAAAATAATTAATCTCCACATAAACTTTAACTAAAATTACAAACTACAAAATAGCGATTAGAAATGCTTGAAAGCACCGTAGCGAGAAAACGCCTCATCTGATCAGAACAATTCTGGTGTCAATTTGTGCGTAAAGAATCAGTGGTAGATAATTTATTGTAAATTAAAATAATTAATTTTCACATAAATTCTAATTAAAATTTAGATCTACAAAGTGACGATTTGGAATGCGAGAGAGCACTGTAAAGGAAGAATGCCTTATTTGATAGGAGCAGATGAGGCATTCTCCCGGAGCCAGTACGTACCGCCATATATCAGCCTGGACGCCGATATACCTCTTGCGCTCTGCGGCGATTTCAACATCGATGTCATCGCTAAAGCCGAATTCATGCGCTTCATCATGGACACCTTCAACCTAGACTGCACCTGCAACACACTAGCCTCGACGACTTTGGGAGGTACTTGTCTGGATCACACATTCGTCAGGCACATCACCGCCGAGACCCTGCGCTTCATATCGTACTTCTCGTACCATCGCCCAGTACTCAATCGTTTGCAAACAACCTCTGTACTCTCATTTCATGTTGCTAATAATAAATAAATTTACTAATTTGCAAGTACATCGTGTCATTTCTCGCACCGCTTATAAACGTTATCACGGAAAACACCTACGGCCATGTAGAAGACATAGCCTACCTCGATTTTTTATATTTATCTCTTTGCATTGAACTGCAATTTCAGGGCCTAGTTTGAAGTCATTGTTAAATAAACATTCGTTTTAATTATTGTTCTTCGATGAAGTATCCGTAATAAAATTTGGTGTATTGCATAATTCGCTGGGTAATTTTGACTCTTTGATAAAATCTTAAATCCGTGCGAAATTAATTATTTGTTTGCGTGGAATTAATTGATTTTTAATTATGAATTAAATCCGCCGCTTTTATAATCCTGTAAGTTTTTTTAGTGCCTTTTTTGAAATTCTGGTTATAAACATTTTTTGGTGATAAACTTTGATTTATTTTTCTAGAAATATTTTGGGGTTGGTGGTGTTATCGTCTAAAAAAAAAAAACAGGATCTCAAAAAATTAAGAATCTTAATTATAACAAATTTTTCAAATATTTTAGAAATTAGAACATTTTGCAAAAAAATTTTGTTTTCTTAATAAAGCAAAATGAAAAATTCATAAAATCCCCGATATGTTCGCTCGAATTCGCATCTGGACTTTCTGACGGGAATGCCATTTTGCTCTTTACTTTATCGTGCTTCTCTGACTTCTTCCAGGTAAGCCATCCACATTTACCCAGCCTCTATTAGCCTTAATCCACTTCCTCGCAAATGGCACAGATGTTTGTTGTATTTTGGGATGGGTAACTAAGAAGATCACTTCAAAACGCTTTTTATCATGAAACTTATTTTAATTTAAGAAAAAAGGGAGTTAGGTTTTCGGTTCGGACTGAAATAGTCCAATTTTATTTGGAGGATTTGTTTGCCGCTCAAGCAAGTCAAACGTTTTCTTTTTTATCGAGTATTGTTTTGAAGTCGGGTGAGTGTTTAAATTTTGGCTCGCGAGTTAGTTATTTAGTTTTGGTGGTAACTTGGTAATTCGTGTTTCGTGTTTTTTTTGTTCTTAAAAAAAATTTGATAGGTAAATTAGAATAGCCGAACCTATAATTCCAATTAATAGGCGGCAGGCATATTTCAAAACGCGATATTTCAAAACGCGCTATTTCGAAACGCGATATGGTACAAAACGCGATATTTTAAAATTAAAATTTTAAAATAATAATAAAAATTAAAATAATAATAATATTATTTTAAAGTAATAATAATTATTAATCTTCCTTCATTTAATAAAATTTGCCTTCACCAAAATGATCAAATTGAACATGTACGATCAGAACTAGGAAATCGCGTTTTGTACCATATCTCGTTTTGTACCATATCGCGTTTTGTACCATATCGCGTTTTGAAATATCGCGTTTTGTCAAATCGCGTTTCAAATGGGACCCCTCATAGAGACCACCAAAGATGCTTGGAATCAAACATCTCTAGTCTTTTTAATGCCTTAGCCCTGAAGCACAGAATATACAGGGTGTTCGGCACATGGACCGATACAATTTTTTGGGGAATTGGTTGGGTCATTAGCTAGTTTTCACCCATACGACCCTACGTCCTAAGTGACACGGTAACTGAGATATGAATTTTTTTCGTTTTTTATTTAAATTACCTGAAATTTCGCCTTTAAATCGTCATATTTTTTTTGTTTGTGATTGTAATAGCACGAAATAACTTTTATTGTATTCTGCAATGTATTTTTAGTCTAAATAAATCAATATTTGGTACAAATGGTTTCAAGAAAATAAATTATATGAGCTTCGAAAGTCTTGAAAATGTGTAAATGTATGAAAAATTTCTACTTCTAAATTCAATATAAAAAAAATAAACATTATTTTGAACATAGGTTTGTTTTAAAAAGTTGTCTAGTTTATACTCTTTCGAACGGTATGCTACATGTTGGAAAAATTATTTATAGTATGGTCAAAATAAGAAATAGAATTTGTCAGGGTCAAGAAAATTCTTTTTATCTTTATTATGTTTTTATTAAATATGAGTTATAATATTTGTTCGAATTGTTCTCCTCTACTCCGTATGCATGCACGACACATTTTCCTTATTTCAAATGTTATTGTGCGAAGTCGCATTTCTCTTTTCATTATTTCAAATGCAGCTGTAATTCGCTCCATTAAAATTTCTCTTGAGGGCACCTCTGTTGCATAAACCAATTCCTTTGCACGTCCCCAGACGTGAAAATCGAGCGGTGTCAGGGACGTAGGGTCGTATGGGTGAAAACTAGCTAATGACCCAACCAATTCTCCAAAAAATTGTGTCGGTCCATATGCCGAACACCCTGTATTAATGTATTACTGAAATTGTAACCAGATTGTATATAAGTATAAAAAGTTGGTAAATAAATAAATAAATAAATGAATCCTAATTCCTAAAAATTCCCAAAAAATTCCCAGAAAATGCCCAAGAATTTCCAAAAATTCCCAGAAAATTCCAAAGAAATTCCAAAAATTCCCAAGAAATTCCCAAGAAATTCCAAAAAATCCCGAGAAATTCCAAAAATTCCCAGAAAATGCCCAAAAAATTACAAAAATTCCCAAAAAATTCCCAAATATTCTCAAAAAATTCCCAGATCCAATAATTCCCAGAAAAAGCCAAAAACTCTCAAAAATTCCCAAGAAATTCAAAAATTCCCAGAAAATGGCCAAGAAATTCCAAAAATTCCCAGAAAATTCTGGGTAGTATTTTTTTGGTATTTTATGGTTATTTTTTGTTAATTAAAAATTTCCAAAAATACCAAAAATTACCAAACAAAATTTCCAAAAGAGCAACAAAATATCAAAAAATATCACAAAATACCACAAAATTCCCAAAAAATTCCAAAAATTCGCAGAAAATGCCCATGAAATTCCAAAAATTCCCAGAAAATGCCAAAGAATTTCCAAAAATTCCCAGAAAATGACCAAGAAATTTCAAAAATTCCCAGAAAATTTACAAGAATTTCAAAAAATTCCCAGAATATGCCCAAGAATTTAAAAAATTTCAAAAATTCCCAGAAAATGCCTTGAATTTCCAAAATTTGCCAGAAAATGGCTCTGAACTTCCAAAGTTCCCAGAAAATGACCTTGAATTTCCAAAAATTCCCAGAAAGTGGCCGTGAACTTCCAAAAATTCCCAGAAAGTGGCCTTGAATTTCCAAAAATTCCCAGAAAGTGGTCTTGAACTTCCAAAAATTCCCAGAAAGTGGTCTTGAACTTCCAAAAATTCCCAGAAAATGGCCCTGAATTTTCTGGGAATTTTTGGAAGTTCAGGGCAATTTTCTGGGAATTTTTGGAAGTTCAAGGCCATTTTCTGGGAATTTTTGGAAATTCAAGGCCATTTTCTGGGAATTTTTGGAAGTTCAGGGCCATTTTCTGAGAATTTTTGGAAATTCAAGGCCATTTTCTGGGAATTTTTGGAAGTTCAAGGCCGTTTTCTGGGAATTTTTGGAAATTCAGGGCTATTTTCTGGGAATTTTTGGAAATTCTTAGCCATTTTCTGGGAATTTTTGGAAGTTTAAGGCCATTTTCTGGGAATTTTTGGAAGTTCAGGGCCATTTTCTGGGAATTTTTGAAAATTCAAGGCCATTTTCTGGGAATTTTTGGAAATTCTGGGCAATTTTCTGGGAATTTTTGGAAATTCAAGGCCATTTTCTAGGAATTTTTGGAAGTTCAGGGCCATTTTCTGGGAATTTTTGGAAGTTCAGGGCCATTTTCTGAGAATTTTTGGAAATTCAAGGCCATTTTCTGGGAATTTTTGGAAGTTCAAGGACATTTTCTGGGAATTTTTGGAAATTCAGGGCTATTTTCTGGGAATTTTTGGAAATTCTTAGCCATTTTCTGGGAATTTTTGGAAGTTTAAGGCCATTTTCTGGGAATTTTTGGAAGTTCAGGGCCATTTTCTGGGAATTTTTGGAAATTCAAGGCCATTTTCTGGGAATTTTTGGAAATTCAGGGCCATTTTCTGGGAATTTTTGGAAATTCAAGGCCATTTTCTGGGAATTTTTGGAAATTCAGGGCTATTTTCTGGGAATTTTTGGAAATTCTTAGCCATTTTCTGGGAATTTTTGGAAGTTTAAGGCCATTTTCTGGGAATTTTTGGAAGTTCAGGGGCATTTTCTGGGAATTTTTGGAAATTCAAGGCCATTTTCTGGAAATTTTTGGAAATTCAGGGCCATTTTCTGGGAATTTTTGGAAATTCAGGGCCATTTTCTGGGAATTTTTGGAAGTTCGGGGCCATTTTCAGGGAATTTTTGGAAGTTCAAGGCCACTTTCTGGGAATTTTGGGAAGTTCAGGGCTATTTTCTGGGAATTTTTGGAAGTTCAAGGCCATTTTCTGGGAATTTTTGGAAATTCAAGGATATTTTCTGGGAATTTTTGGAAGTTCAGGGCCATTTTCTGGGAATTTTTGGAAGTTCAAGGCCATTTTCTGGGAATTTTTGGAAGTTCAGGTCCATTTTCTGGGAATTTTTGGAATTTCTTGGGCATTTTCGGGAATTTTTGGAAATTCTTGGGCATTTTCTGGGAATTTTTCGAAATTCTTGTCCATTTTCTGGGAATTTTTTAAATTTCTTGGGCATTTTTTGGGAATTTTTGGAAATTCTTGGGCATTTTCTGGGAATTTTTAGAATTTCATGGGCATTTTTTACGAATTTTTGGAATTTTTTGGGAATTTTGTGGTATTTTGTGATATTTTTTGGTATTTTGTTGATCTTTTGGGAATTTTTTGCTAATTTTTGGTATTTTTGGAAATTTTTGAAAGATGAAAATCAACAAATAAACAAAGGACCAATACAAATAAATTAGAAATGCTACACAAACTCATACACAACCTTATGGGAGTTGCAAATTTTCTTTTTGTTATTTCTTTGATATGATTTTAAAGTTTCGCAAAGCTAACTAGACCAAAATCAAAAATTATTCACGAATGTCTATCTCTTTTAAGCACATTATAAAGTATAAAGATTTCTCTTTCGTTTTAAAAGTGTACTGATTTTTATTTATCAATAGAAAGAGGTGGGTACAAACATTTCTGTAATCTTTTTTGTTGCATTGATTGCATATAAAATGATTTTTCTATCTTTTCTAAATCAAAACCAGTCGAAAAAAAACAATAACGAAAATATTTGTTCACCAGCTTAGGACTAAAGCGCTATAGAAGATATTGTTCTGTTTATTATATTCTGTGCCTAAAGTATACCGTCCCAACTAAAACGAAATTTTACAAAAAATTCAATGTGTCCAGAAATATTTACTTCGTTTTAAATTAATAATATTGAGTTAATTGACGATTGGGCTGACATGATTTTGCTGGCAGATAGTAGGGTTTCTCATTTGTTTCATGTCGAGAGTGTTATGGACTCTAGGGTTTATTTTATTTACATTAGATATCGCATTTTTTACTTTCCAATGGTCAATAAACAATTAAAAATTGGCGAATGAAAATAGTACGAATCTTCCGCCATTAGGTGTCTCTACAACTTCAAAAAATATTAATCACTTTGTAAAACTGCGGACCTTGTTAAGTAACCATACATATATTGTTTTCATTTATTGTTCTTTGATAAAGTGTTTATATAATTTGGTGTATTAATTCGTTGGATAATTTTCGTTCTTTGGATTAATTCCGCCGGAAAAAACGAATTAATTTCGCGAGAATACAACTTTCACAAAATATGCCATGGGAAATTTTACGAAAAAGCGATTATTACAGCAATAATATTTAGATTGCCATGCAAAATACGTACCACAACACGTTATTATAGCGATAGTTTTACGATTTTCACCATAGCAACGCGATAATTTTACAATTTTCACCATAGCAACGCGATAATTTTATAAATTTCACCATAGCAACAAGAAAATCCTAAACAATTATCTCTAAATTTGTAATTGTGTTTCAATTTCCTTTTATTATGATTGAATTTTTTATACACACCAAAGGAAAAGCCATCCAAACAAAAGCTTGTCAAATAATTTGCATACAACATGACACAAATGAATGAATTGTGATTCAATCGCTGACGGGAAAGTTGTATTCTCTTACTAAATACAACACGTGCTGTAATTAATGATCGATAATTTTTTACTCGTTAAAAATTATCGATAATAATTGAGCACTAGTTGTATTACGAGTGATAATTTCGCCGCGGAATTAATTCATTTTTATTTACGAATTAAATCCGCCGCTTTTGTAATCCTATAAGTTTTTTGGAACCTTTTGTGATATTTCTGATTATAAGCTTTTTTGGTGATATAAACTTTCTTTTATACGATTTGGTATCCACTTTATGGACAGGAAATGCTTTAGTGACATTGCGACATGATCTATTGGACTACATAAATATTTTTAGATTCCAAAAAACATCCACGTACATACGTAATATTTAAAAAAATTATAAACGTTAAAATTTCATTGGAAAACAATGTTTGTAGAAAATATTTTGTAGAGTATACGCTACCTCTGTCGCATCGTTTGATGTTACCTTTGATTTTTTACTTTTGTCGTAGGTATACAATCGTGTGAAAATTTCATGCGAACTCGAACAGATTGCTAAACTTTAAAGCAAAAGTGAAAAGAGTTCCATTTACTTCTAAACATTTGAGATCAGTGTCTAATGGTAAATGAAATTGTCTTATGGGCTGAAACGGATTAGTTCTTCAAAATAATAATGTTTGCAACGAAGTGAAGTGCTCGAATATTGAATTAGAAAATTTCATAAAAATTAAAGCAAAACTTTAAAGGTAGAAACGTACGGTATTTAATAAAGCTGGGCAATTATGACTACTTGAAAACATCTGTGAGGAAAATGAATTTAACTATTGGCGCTTTCACAAACTATCCATGAAAATACTCGCATTTTTAAGAAAAAAAAATCGAATTTATGAATGCAGGCTTGAAGTAGGTTTTGCAGTCTTTTTATACCAATATGATGAAATATTGTTTGCAATATCTGAACAGTTATTCAATTTTCGACAGCATCCTTTTTTCCCATCGAAATTTGGTAAACAAATCATTAATTCAAGTTGCTGTACGAATTTCTTTTCTAACTTAATACTTGTCCACTGTTGTAAGGGTTAGGCAAATATTTGCATCTGTGTATTGGAGAGGCAAGGCCTAGTTAAATGAAATGCAACTACCTCAAATAAAGACACATGAAGACATGTTCAAACAAAATCGTGAATAATTGGAAACAAAAAATTAAAGATGAACGACAGAAGGGCTGGGGATTTAATTTAATATTCGTAAAATAGTTAGTCCAATGCCATAAAATGAGATTGCTGGATCAAGTGAAAATTGAGGCTTGCACAATCAAACCTTCAAGAAAATAAAATTTTGCATTAGGTGAGTGCTACTAATAAAATTGTAGATGTTTCATCCAACCTGTGCATAAATTATGTAATCGGGTATGAACCATCCGGCGCGTGGTAGTGAAATAATTTTTTTTATTTTGTAAATGTATCCTTGCGTAAATTATTAATTCATATGTTATGCTGATAGATACTTTAACAGTATACATTGTTTATTGATCTCTAACTAATTTGTAATTTGTTACGAAATACATAGCTGGAAATTGCCCTCAACTTTAATACTCCTAACTTTAAAAATTGAATTACCTTACATAAAGCCAAATATGTTAAAACTAATTGTTTACGATTCTCTTTAATGAAATAATCCAAAAAACACATTTGAACCTCATCTTTTTAATAATAAATCACCAAAAGTGTTATAAATTTAAATTAAATGAATTTATAAAATTCGATCGACTTGCTATTTATTTTAATTATGTATGTATGTAATATGTATTGCTATGCAAATCAATTCCCTTATGCAATTAAAATATAAAAATTAAAAAATTGTGCTGAAAAATTATTTTAAATCAAAATATATCACAAAATTATCTTTATAATTAATTAATGCATATTACTTTATTTAAATATTAATTAATTAACATAATTCTCCTTCCAATTCCTGTACATACTACTAACTTATGTATTGTTAATTCAAAAACAATTATTTTTTTCTAAATTAAATATTGCTGATGAAAAAAAAACCATAAAATAAATTTAAAAAATTTTAATTAATTTTTTTATCACAAAATACGTAATTTAAGATTTAAGGTTTAGACATTTATTTATTCTCATTACGTAATGGAAGATTTGTTATAATAAAACAGAAAATTAATTAAATTATTATGTGTCTTTACTGTAATGCAATTTCGATATTTTTTTTTTGTTTTTATTTCTAATTAATTAATTTTGTTTATAATTAATTGTGTAAATTTTTTATTTATTTATTTATACTTAAGGCAATTTTTTTTTTATTTTGCAAAATTATAAAAAAAAAGAAAATGTCGATAAAATTAATTTTTATCGTTTTTATTTACAAATTTATGTTGAAAATACATAAATTATTCCAGCATCATGTGTAAATGATTAAAATTATATACAATTGCGAATAATTTATTGGTTTTGTTGTACAAAAATTAATTATGGAAATTACAAATGTATAAAATTAAAATACTGGATGAGTGGGTGATGGTGGTTGGCAGATAAAATTTATAGACGTTTTGTTGGATCGCATTTTATGGGTTTAAGCACTTTTTTTACAGAGTATTAATTATTAATTAAAAATTTATTTTAGAAATAGACGCCATATTTTTCACGTTTCGTTGCATGATAGCAGCGTTTAAACCTTTAAACCAGCGTTTAAATTGTTTTTTATTATTGCCGATTATATGCATCTACGGCATATTCTTCAGTAATTAAATTTATGTTCAATCATTCAAATTTTTTTCAAGGATTTAGTATTAATTATTATTTGTTTTAGCAGCATCTTGCTGAATTGAGTGCATAAAGTATCGGTTATTTTGGAGTGAGGTGCGTTTTTTTATATATTTGCAGGAGTCGTCGAGGAAGCGCTTCATCGAGGATTCACTGGTTACAGGTACTTTTTTTATATATTAACCTAGATTTTATGCGCTTACCAAGATTTTCCAATCTGAGAAGAGGTTGAAAAATTTCTCCGTTAATTCGGAAAAATGATTAAAGATTAATTTTATTTTTTTTTTTATCAAAATAAATTTGGAAAATTTTTTCGAATCAGAAAATTAAAATTTGTTTTTCAAAATTTGTAAATTGTTTTGTTAATTTCTTAAATTAAGAATTTTGTAGTAATTTAATTTGTTTTTGTTTCTTTTCCCTTTAATTTTGTTTCTAAATTATTTTTGGGAAGTTGAGTGATTTGACAATTTTTCCTTTGTGGTAAACGAGGTGAGCAGCGTACACAGAGAAAAAAAAACGCTACACCTTTTATGGTTTTGGGTTTACCCCATGGTATAATGAATATACAAGGTATGTTCCAACCAATTCAAATATCGCCATATTTCATCTTAGTGACGTCACTTTCAGTAATATATTTCGTAACGTTGACTCCGTTTGGTTGAGATTTGTGTTTTTTCTATCGTGTACAATCGTTGAAACTTATTTCCACTTATTTTCCATAATTCGCAAAAAATATCCAAATTGACTCTGACGTCACGCTCCACGTGCTTTTAGCTGTCAAGCATACCTTGTAATATTATTGTATCATGGGTTTACCCTAAGTTTTCAATACAAAATAATTCATAATTTTAGTGGGCTGCTTGTTTGAAAAGACACTTAGTTTTATTTCTGTATATAATCAACTTTTGCGGGCGATAATACACTATGTTTGATTTTTAGTGGCATTTGTTATTCATAAATAATTCTTCCATCTAAAATTGCAAACCAAACCTATATTGTTAGAATGGTTTATAGATCTAATAAGTAAAATTTGTATATAAAGAAAACCAAATAAGATGAATAAAATATGATCAAAATGTTATTATAGGAATTCTACCTAAAAATAAATTCGTCAATAAATTCATTTGAATGAAAATGTACGAGTATATACCTACATATATAATCACATTAAGTTCCCTATGTGCGATCAAATCTCATTAATTTGGGATTTTTCAATTATATGATCTACAACTTTTCTTACATTTATGTACCCTTAGAATGAATTATACAGTATTTACGCAATTTTGGTTTCAATCAGTAACGTAATTAGATACCCGCAGATTATTAGGGCCCAAGATATTTATCAATGGTTCGAATATGTACAAAGTCAAGATTAGATAGATGGCAGCTCAGAATCACACGTAATGCGACTTAATAAAAAGCCCTTCGGTTCCGGCAGATTTAGAAGAAAATCCGCTAAACTCGTTTGATATCAATATCAAATGATAGTGATTCTAGCATTTGCTGCCATTTTGCAAAACAAATTTAACCTTTGACAAATCAAGATTTAATTAGAAAAGTTTGAATTTAATTTGAAAAATGATTCTGCGGATTTGTAAAAGGGAGCTCTAATACTAATCTGCTTTGGTACTAAGCAGCTTGCGAAGAATGTTGGGATACCGATAAAAATCAAGAATAAATCGTTGAAACTTTCTTCCTAGAAAAGTATCTGACTACGCCAGAAAACAATTTCTTGATCGCTCATTTAGAAGAGCATTTCTTATTTACCGGATCTTTTTGATTACCGGTGAACGGTAAATAAAAAGTTGAATTTACCGGTAAACTGGATGGTGTTTTATTTTGTTTTTGATTTTGGAAATTTTCGTCGCTTCACGATTTCATATCCCTTTGTTTCGTTCAACTTTTAATCACTTTTTAAAATTTCTGCATGGTGAGTGATGTTCGAGACTTAATTGGTGATTCGGTGTTTCGAAACGGTCTGGGTATTTGATTGTTTGATATTACTCGATAACCTTAGATCCTGTTCGAAGATGATTGTTCGATATAAACGAAATTATCCGATACTGTTTGAGGGAGTTTGAATGGCTTATTCAAATTTTGCATATCGTTTTATTGAGCTTAGCCTTAACTTGCTTGACAAATAATTCGGTAATACCACGAATTTTCGAAATTTTTCAAAATGTTCGTGGGTTTTCCAGATTTTCGTTACAGGCTTTCCGAAATTTTTATTAATATGCAGATTTTTCGGTATTATTGAAATTTTTCGAGATTCATATTATACAGAGTTTATTCGATTTTTTTTTTCTGGGCAATCGAGATTATTCCGCTGTTTATTCTAGATTTACAGAAATCCCTTTACGCGTAGGATTTTCTTTGGTTTTACATAATTAAACATAATTCATTGTTTGAAATTATTTCGAAATTATTGATATTTTTAAAATTATATACTTATTATGTTTCGTTCTATTCGAGGACATGGAAATGAATCACATTTTGTTTCGTCTCAGATTTGAGTATCACATTTCTTTTATAAAAAACACTAATTGGTTGTATTTCTCTATCCAATAAGAAATTTAAGTAAAATTTTAATTAATTTGAAGTTACCGGTAAAAACTTACGGTGAACTGCGGCGTTGGATTCGATTTTTGGAACTTGAATGTTTTTAATTATTTTAACGTCTTTAAAATTTATAGGAAATATACACTTGTAAAAATTACACGTTGCGCTCATTTAATGTAGTTTCTTAAATCCTATTCTCGAAATCAGATAATTTTAATTAATACGAGGCTGGATAATACAAAGAAATCAATGTGGGAGACAGCCAAACTCCCGAGGATACAAAATCCGGACGGTACAAAATACCAAGGATACTAAATTACGAAGATATAAAAACCGTAGGGTACAAAATCCCGAAATATGTACTATGAAAATTCCATAATCTAGTTGTTGCATAACCAGTGCAATTTTCTCTTGATTTAAAGAAAAAATCGAGAGGTCGTAACGATATCCCGCAATTCAAATTCTCGCTTTATAAAAATCCTATTTCTCTCCCCCCCCCCCCCCCTTTATTTAAAATGCATTTTTCATAATCCTGCTTTTCAAAATTCCGGTTCTGCAAAAATAAAAATACCGGTTTTTTATTTTACTTTAAATTAAAATTCTTCACCAGAAAGGGCGGCCCGAATTAAAAAATATGTCTTTCGAAACCAAGATTTTGAAAACCAGGATTTTGAAAACCGAGAATTTGAAAACTGAGAATTTGAAAACCGGGATTTTGAATCTGAGATTTTGAAGGCGGGATTTTGAAAAGCGGGCAAACTTAATCTCCCAAAAAATCGAAAATATTGATGGTTATAACGGGATACCATCATATTCCCGAATGAAAAACCAATCCCCCAAAAAAATACCGAAAAATACAAATTAAACTGCCCCATCGAAAAGAAAGACCCAATTAAATTTTTGTTCTACAATATGAAAACGGGTTGGCTACCTTGTCTAGAAAAAATAATATAGAAACTGAAAATCCCGAAAAAAAAATCCAGAAACAAAAAAATTCAGAAAAACAAAAATCCAGGAAACGCAATTATCAAAGTTCGGACCAAATTAAAATTTATAAAATTTCTAACGAATTTAAATTTTTCCGTAAATTTTCATTCAAAAAACTCCCAATTTTATATTTTGACGGGCGGATTTTTCCCGGCAAAACATAAAATTGGGGCATTTTGCATGAAATTAAATCAATTTCAATATAATTTTCTTAGAATAAGGTGGAACTTATCGATTAGAAATATTTGTTAATAATTTTCATATTGCAAAGTGAAGCAACTTAGCCAGAAAATGGGTTTGACGGTTTTAAATGCCGGTTTTGCGTTCTGCATAAGGAAATGCCTTTATAGTAATGGAAATGGTTTCGTCAACCTTTACAGATCAAAGGAACTGTATCGCTCATATCGCTTCTACTGATATTTTTACCACAAATGTTTCAAGTTATTTTGTGGTTGGCTTAATTCGTTGGGTTAGTATGGCATTGACGAATGTATTGGAGCGAATTGCTGATTTAATACTTCATCAACCGTGCAGATACAGATCAAAGGAATTGTATTGCTCGTATCGCTGCTACTGATAATGTCATGTGCCACAAATGTTTCAAGTGATGTCAAAAGTCTAAAAATGCCTATAAAATTGATTTTTTTTGATTTATTTTAAACAAAATATTTTTCTGGATATTTTTTGGATTGCTTTACCGATAGTTTCTAGATTTTTTTTTCGGGATTTTACTTTTCTGGATTTTTACTGAATTTTTGGATTCAAAATTTGTGGCCTATAGTTCAGTTGATTTTCAATAAAATTTAATTTTCTAGGAAATGTGACCAAATAGATAAGCGATCGAAATGCCCGTTGGCATGGTAATTACATGTCTCAAGGCCTGTTGATAGAGGTATCAACCATCGAAATCGGAGCACAATTGTAGATTTTCGATTTTTCTGGCTCTGAATTTGTGGGCTATAGTTCAGTTGATTTTCAATAAAATTGAATTTTCTAGAAAATGTGTAGAAATAGTTAAGCGATCGAAATGCCCGTTGGCATGGTAATTACAGGTCTCAAGGCCTATTGATAGAGGTATCAACCATCGAAATCGGAGCACAATTGTAGATTTTCAATTTTTCTGGCTCTGAATTTGTGGGCTATAGTTCAGTTGATTTTCAATAAAATTGAATTTTCTAGGAAATGTGTAGAAATAGTTAAGCGATCGAAATGCCCGTTGGCATGCTAATTACAGGTCTCAAGGCCTGTTGATAGAGGTATCAACCATCGAAATCGGAGCACAATTGTAGATTTTCGATTTTTCTGGCTCTGAATTTGTGGGCTATAGTTCAGTTGATTTTCAATAAAATTGAATTTTCTAGAAAATGTGTAGAAATAGTTAAGCGATCGAAATGCCCGTTGGCATGGTAATTACAGGTCTCAAGGCCTGTTGATAGAGGTATCAACCATCGAAATCGGAGCACAATTGTAGATTTTCAATTTTTCTGGCTCTGAATTTGTGGGCTATAGTTCAGTTGATTTTCAATAAAATTGAATTTTCTAGGAAATGTGTAGAAATAGTTAAGCGATCAAAATGCCCATTGGTATGGTAATTACAGGTCTCAAGGCCTATTGATAGAGGTATCAACCATCGAAATCAGAGCACAATTGTAGATTTTCGATTTTTCTGGCTCTGAATTTGTGGGCTATAGTTCAGTTGATTTTCAATAAAATTGAATTTTCTAGGAAATGTGTAGAAATAGTTAAGCGATCAAAATGCCCATTGGTATGGTAATTACAGGTCTCAAGGCCTATTGATAGAGGTATCAACCATCGAAATCGGAGCACAATTGTAGATTTCCGATTTTTCTGGCTCTGAATTTGTGGGCTATAGTTCAGTTGATTTTCAATAAAATTGAATTTTCTAGGAAATGTGTGGAAATAGTTAAGCGATCAAAATGCCCATTGGTATGGTAATTACAGGTCTCAAGGCCTATTGATAGAGGTATCAACCATCGAAATCGGAGCTCAATTGTAGATTTTCGATTTTTCTGGCTCTGAATTTGTGGGCTATAGTTCAGTTGATTTTCAATAAAATTGAATTTTCTAAGAAATGTGTAGAAATAGTTAAGCGATCAAAATGCCCGTTGGTATGGTAATTACAGGTCTCAAGGCCTATTGATAGAGGTATCAACCATCGAAATCGGAGCACAATTGTAGATTTTCGACTTTTCTGGCTCTGAATTTGTGGGCTATAGTTCAGTTGATTTTCAATAAAATTGAATTTTCTAGGAAATGTGTAGAAATAGTTAAGCGATCAAAATGCCCATTGGTATGGTAATTACAGGTCTCAAGGCCTATTGATAGAGGTATCAACCATCGAAATCGGAGCACAATTGTAGATTTTCGATTTTTCTGGCTCTGAATTTGTGGGCTATAGTTCAGTTGATTTTCAATAAAATTGAATTTTCTAGGAAATGTGTAGAAATAGTTAAGCGATCAAAATGCCCATTGGTATGGTAATTACAGGTCTCAAGGCCTATTGATAGAGGTATCAACCATCGAAATCGGAGCACAATTGTAGATTTTCGATTTTTCTGGCTCTGAATTTGTGGGCTATAGTTCAGTTGATTTTCAATAAAATTGAATTTTCTAGGAAATGTGTAGAAATAGTTAAGCGATCAAAATGCCCATTGGTATGGTAATTACAGGTCTCAAGGCCTATTGATAGAGGTATCAACCATCGAAATCGGAGCACAATTGTAGATTTTCGATTTTTCTGGCTCTGAATTTGTGGGCTATAGTTCAGTTGATTTTCAATAAAATTGAATTTTCTAGGAAATGTGTAGAAATAGTTAAGCGATCAAAATGCCCATTGGTATGGTAATTACAGGTCTCAAGGCCTATTGATAGAGGTATCAACCATCGAAATCGGAGCACAATTGTAGATTTTCGATTTTTCTGGCTCTGAATTTGTGGGCTATAGTTCAGTTGATTTTCAATAAAATTGAATTTTCTAGGAAATGTGTAGAAATAGTTAAGCGATGGAAATGCCCATTGGTATGGTAATTACAGGTCTCAAGGCCTATTGATAGAGGTATCAACCATCGAAATCGGAGCACAATTGTAGATTTTCGATTTTTCTGGCTCTGAATTTGTGGGCTATAGTTCAGTTGATTTTCAATAAAATTGAATTTTCTAGGAAATGTGTAGAAATAGTTAAGCGATCAAAATGCCCATTGGTATGGTAATTACAGGTCTCAAGGCCTATTGATAGAGGTATCAACCATCGAAATCGGAGCACAATTGTAGATTTTCGATTTTTCTGGCTCTGAATTTGTGGGCTATAGTTCAGTTGATTTTCAATAAAATTGAATTTTCTAGGAAATGTGTAGAAATAGTTAAGCGATCAAAATGCCCATTGGTATGGTAATTACAGGTCTCAAGGCCTATTGATAGAGGTATCAACCATCGAAATCGGAGCACAATTGTAGATTTTCGATTTTTCTGGCTCTGAATTTGTGGGCTATAGTTCAGTTGATTTTCAATAAAATTGAATTTTCTAGGAAATGTGTAGAAATAGTTAAGCGATCAAAATGCCCATTGGTATGGTAATTACAGGTCTCAAGGCCTATTGATAGAGGTATCAACCATCGAAATCGGAGCACAATTGTAGATTTTCGATTTTTCTGGCTCTGAATTTGTGGGCTATAGTTCAGTTGATTTTCAATAAAATTGAATTTTCTAGGAAATGTGTAGAAATAGTTAAGCGATCAAAATGCCCATTGGTATGGTAATTACAGGTCTCAAGGCCTATTGATAGAGGTATCAACCATCGAAATCGGAACACAATTGTAGATTTTCGATTTTTCTGGCTCTGAATTTGTGGGCTATAGTTCAGTTGATTTTCAATAAAATTGAATTTTCTAGGAAATGTGTAGAAATAGTTAAGCGATCAAAATGCCCATTGGTATGGTAATTACAGGTCTCAAGGCCTATTGATAGAGGTATCAACCATCGAAATCGGAGCACAATTGTAGATTTTCGATTTTTCTGGCTCTGAATTTGTGGGCTATAGTTCAGTTGATTTTCAATAAAATTGAATTTTCTAGGAAATGTGTAGAAATAGTTAAGCGATCGAAATGCCCGTTGGCATGCTAATTACAGGTCTCAAGGCCTATTGATAGAGGTATCAACCATCGAAATCGGAGCACAATTGTAGATTTTCGATTTTTCTGGCTCTGAATTTGTGGGCTATAGTTCAGTTGATTTTCAATAAAATTGAATTTTCTAGGAAATGTGTAGAAATAGTTAAGCGATCAAAATGCCCATTGGTATGGTAATTACAGGTCTCAAGGCCTATTGATAGAGGTATCAACCATCGAAATCGGAGCACAATTGTAGATTTTCGATTTTTCTGGCTCTGAATTTGTGGGCTATAGTTCAGTTGATTTTCAATAAAATTGAATTTTCTAGGAAATGTGTAGAAATAGTTAAGCGATCAAAATGCCCATTGGTATGGTAATTACAGGTCTCAAGGCCTATTGATAGAGGTATCAACCATCGAAATCGGAGCACAATTGTAGATTTTCGATTTTTCTGGCTCTGAATTTGTGGGCTATAGTTCAGTTGATTTTCAATAAAATTGAATTTTCTAGGAAATGTGTAGAAATAGTTAAGCGATCAAAATGCCCATTGGTATGGTAATTACAGGTCTCAAGGCCTATTGATAGAGGTATCAACCATCGAAATCGGAGCACAATTGTAGATTTTCAATTTTTCTGGCACTGAATTTGTGGGCTATAGTTCAGTTGATTTTCAATAAAATTGAATTTTCTAGGAAATGTGTAGAAATAGTTAAGCGATCAAAATGCCCATTGGTATGGTAATTACAGGTCTCAAGGCCTATTGATAGAGGTATCAACCATCGAAATCGGAGCACAATTGTAGATTTTCGATTTTTCTGGCTCTGAATTTGTGGGCTATAGTTCAGTTGATTTTCAATAAAATTGAATTTTCTAGGAAATGTGTAGAAATAGTTAAGCGATCAAAATGCCCATTGGTATGGTAATTACAGGTCTCAAGGCCTATTGATAGAGGTATCAACCATCGAAATCGGAACACAATTGTAGATTTTCGATTTTTCTGGCTCTGAATTTGTGGGCTATAGTTCAGTTGATTTTCAATAAAATTGAATTTTCTAGGAAATGTGTAGAAATAGTTAAGCGATCAAAATGCCCATTGGTATGGTAATTACAGGTCTCAAGGCCTATTGATAGAGGTATCAACCATCGAAATCGGAGCACAATTGTAGATTTTCGATTTTTCTGGCTCTGAATTTGTGGGCTATAGTTCAGTTGATTTTCAATAAAATTGAATTTTCTAGGAAATGTGTAGAAATAGTTAAGCGATCGAAATGCCCGTTGGCATGCTAATTACAGGTCTCAAGGCCTATTGATAGAGGTATCAACCATCGAAATCGGAGCACAATTGTAGATTTTCGATTTTTCTGGCTCTGAATTTGTGGGCTATAGTTCAGTTGATTTTCAATAAAATTGAATTTTCTAGGAAATGTGTAGAAATAGTTAAGCGATCAAAATGCCCATTGGTATGGTAATTACAGGTCTCAAGGCCTATTGATAGAGGTATCAACCATCGAAATCGGAGCACAATTGTAGATTTTCGATTTTTCTGGCTCTGAATTTGTGGGCTATAGTTCAGTTGATTTTCAATAAAATTGAATTTTCTAGGAAATGTGTAGAAATAGTTAAGCGATCGAAATGCCCGTTGACATGGTAATTACAGGTCTCAAGGCCTATTGATAGAGGTATCAACCATCGAAATCGGAGCACAATTGTAGATTTTCGATTTTTCTGGCTCTGAATTTGTGGGCTATAGTTCAGTTGATTTTCAATAAAATTGAATTTTCTAAGAAATGTGTGGAAATAGTTAAGCGATCAAAATGCCCATTGGTATGGTAATTACAGGTCTCAAGGCCTATTGATAGAGGTATCAACCATCGAAATCGGAGCACAATTGTAGATTTCCGATTTTTCTGGCTCTGAATTTGTGGGCTATAGTTCAGTTGATTTTCAATAAAATTTAATTTTCTAGGAAATGTGACCAAATAGATAAGCGATCGAAATGTCCGTTGGCATGGTAATTACAGATCTCAACGCCTATTGATAGAGGTATCAACCATCGAAATCGGAGCACAATTGTAGATTTTCGATTTTCGCAATCTGATTTCGCATTTCCATCCCGCATACCAAATTTCACTAAAATCGGTTCATGAATATCCAAGTTCCATCCTAGTTGACCATATTCCAGAACATTATACAAAAATCTTTTTAGAATCCTATTTCCATTATCCCTTGTGTCTATGCATCTTTTTTCTTACGTTAATCAATTAAGGGTTACCCGGGTAACCTTATCAGATTTATTCGAATAACACTTAAAAATGTAACTATTTTTTCATATTTGATTTTGAAATTCTTTTTGCTTTTGCATTTTGTGTTTGTGGAAAGAAAATAAAGATTTCTTTTGTTGCTTTCGCGAAATCCCTATTCAACAAACATTGGTTTACCAAATGGATAACACAATTATGTCCCTCTTATTTCTCTCGGAATCATTGATTATTATGAGGTAGCATGTCACTGAACTGTTTTTGGCAAAATAAGTTTTGCTGTAAATATCAGATAAGAACGTTTGGAAAATTACATAGTAGCTGCGAAGAACGCGTTTTACCCAATATATCCCAGCAAAATCCGCAAAATACTGGATAATAGTTCGGTGGGTCTGTGATTCAGGGAGTTCTTATCCTTTTACAGGACAAATTTATACCGGCAGATCTACTTCGGGTATAAAAGTAAACCATAGGGAGAAAGAGTCGTGAAAGACTTGTGTTACCAATTCAAAGAATCTGGAAGGAATATAGTGACTGATAATATTTTTACTACATTGCCCTTAGCTCGGCTTTTGATGTCATAGAGCCTTTCAAATTTTAGTACGGTAAAAAACAAACCTTTTTTACCTAAACAAATGTTTCCACCTAAATCGCGTCCGGAGATGTGATCGGTATTTGTATTTAGTTCAGACAATTGTACCTTACGTTTGTATGTGCCTAAAAAAAGAAAGCCGTTATACTTTTATCGACGATGTACCATTGTGATTCAACGTCGGGCTCACTCAATAAACCAGATATAATCAGAATCACACGATAAAAAGGAAAACCCAAAGACAGCCCATGGTTTTTTTTTCAATACAGGTTGACATTGCAGCATTAGCTGCCAATATAATTTGCCGCGAAAATAATCCTCAATCTCAGGCCGTAACCCACAGTAATTTTTCACAAGACCGTAAAGAATCGTGGAATATAGTTGGCGATGCCCTCTAATTACAATAGCTAATGCACTACAAATTGTATTGTTGAGAATTTAAATATTTGAAGTACCAAAATAGAGACGATTACTTTTAAAATCGAAATATGTTTACATTTAAATGATTTTGGCATTCCTGGATCTTAGAGCCAAAATTCCATTGATAAAATAGAAATTTTATCGATTAAAGTCGAAAAGGTTACCCGGGTAACCCACTATAGACATAAGGGTTATACATGCTGAATTTCATCAAAATCGGATAAGAAATGGCTAAGTTCCTTCCTAATTGGCCATATTCCAGAACTTCACCCAAAAATCATTGTAGAATCCCATTTCCATTGTACATGCTGAATTTCATCAAAATCCGATAAGAAATGGCTAAGTTCCTTCCTAGATGGCCATTTTCCAGAACTTCATCCAAAAATCATTTTAGAATCCTATTTCCATCACGCATACCAAATTTTACTAAAATCGGTTAAGAAATAGCCAAGTTCCATAATAATTGGTCATATTGCAGAACTTTTTTTTTAATTTTCTGTCGTTTTTTATGGACGAGTATTACAAAAAAATGGCGGGCTTCCCCCTCCACCCCAAGCGGTGCGTCACAATCCTCACTCAACGTAACGAATCCTTTGATCCTTTGCTATCGAGTGGTGTAATTAAATTTTGGATGTAGGTGATTAGATTACCCATATTTTGTTATCATCAGTTTTTGAATCCCCCCCCCCCCCCCCCATATTAAAATAAAGACGTATTCACGTCAAAATCATGCTTAAAATCCAAAATGCAGTCGGGAATATCTATCTTGATTTCAGTTTTGCTTTTTTCTTACCGTCTTTCAGGTGCAATTTGAAATTAATTTTTTCATTTTTTTGGTTATTAGCACTATTTTGTCCTAATGATCACAAAATCGCCCAAAATTGGCTCGGTTAACTCGAATACCGTTAAAGCGGCAAACATTATATTTGTACTGATATATTACTGTATATTTTTCAAATAAATATTATATGATATTGTAGTTAAAATAATTTAAACAAATGTGTTTTTCTTGAAACTGTGTGTGATGCCGCCTTCCAGAGAGAAGTATGGAGTTAAACCAGGATTGAAAAGAGTAAGTATTCACTCAACGAATTCCTATTTATGGAAAACCCCTTATATAAGATGGTTCTTTATTTATCATGTTTATCATGCTTTAAACCATTCCAAATCCCTAAAATAAGAAATAATTCGAAAGGGTAGAAAACATCATTATAAAAAAACCTTTAATGTAACATAATCATAATTTTATAAAATGGTTTCATAATAGCAAGTCATTTTTAAAAATTTAATAAAAGCTTAAGTATGATGAATATTGTGTAGGATAAAATATATATCTCGGTGGTTCGGTTGTTAAGTATGTTGGTTATCTATCATGTTATAACTCTTTAGTTCAATGCTCGTCGTTGACCAATAATTTTTGTAATAAAAATTGAAAAAACAATTTTTGGCTGCTTACGAATTAGGAAACGAAAAGCGATGAGTTCGACTCTCGTCGTTAAATTATTTTTTAAAATACAATTTCTGCTCGAAGAATAATTTGTCGTTGCTTGAGTAATATCTGTATAGACGATTGGTTGATTGGTAAGATGATGGATTGTAGTGCAAAAGGTCCGGGGTTCGATCCTACAATATTCCTATTTTTATTTTTAAGCAAAAATTTCCATTTAGCTGCCTTTACTTTGATTGTGTTAGAATTTCCTAAATGTTAATTACTTAACACAAAAATTAAAATTTTTACGCAAATGTTCATAATGATCGAATAAAACAAACAAAGTTAGTGTAAATTTATAAGTATGTGATGGTCGGGTGGTTAGCGTAGTGGACGAGAGAACAGAAGATCGCAAGTTCGAATTTAAGTTCGAGTACATGTATTTTTTAACTTAAAAAAAATATTTGAGAAATTACAACTTTGGTCGCGTTTCAACAATGCAACGTAAAGTAAA
Source organism: Tipula helvola (assembly GCA_963556165.1). Taxonomy (NCBI): domain Eukaryota; kingdom Metazoa; phylum Arthropoda; class Insecta; order Diptera; family Tipulidae; genus Tipula; species Tipula helvola. The sequence goes on from OY744483.1 coordinate 293,978,875, forward strand.
GTGTAAAAATAATTTGGTGAAATAATTTGGCGAGTCAAATTTTGAAGCGTCGTTGGCATCAAACATAATAATTTACCATTTTCTCAAAATAGATCCAAATGTTCTGGTATATGCATAGGTATGAAATATTTTACACAAATTTCATTATTTCGCCAAGTCCGATTTTACACAGTATATATAGGACAAATTAGGTAATATTTTTATATAAGCGATTGGTTCGGTGGTAAAATGATGGACTGAAGTCCCAAAGGTCTTCGGTTCGATTCTACCAACTTCCGATGTTTTTTTGCAAAATTTGATTTTTTCTGTTTTTTTTTTCAATTTCTGCGAATTTGGCCAAATTTTTTTTTTCTAGCGATCTCCGCGCTCCGGATCGCATGATCCAGAACTTCCAATTCATAATTTGATCTAAAAACAAACGTTGCCTTGGGTCGGCATCGAACTCGATACCTTCATTTCTGTCGTCCATCACCTTGCTGCATCGGCTATCACATCATATACATTTCTACATTGGTTTCTTTGTTTTCTGCAATCGTGGAGCACAAATATGTTGACACCTAGGTTAGGGCATACGTACTACATTTAGTAAAGACTTAAACTGCAAATAGTACTAAAATAGTTGGTTTAGCTTAATAGATGGCGTGTGTAGTGTATTGTAGTTTTGTACCAAATGTCTGAGGTTCGAATCAAAGCTCAGTGCAGTTCTTTTTTTAAAATAATTATTTAATATTATTATCGTATTAAAATTCATAAAAATTATTTTTTTTTTCTCGATATATTTGAGAATTTTATCCGGATTTCTTTTTTTATGATTTTTATTTATTTTGATTTTCAATATCGGCAATTCAGAAATTTGACCAAAAATTACGTTTTTACATTATTTTTAATTTTTCACGACATCCCTTAGGATCGAACTCGGTACCTTGTATTTTCTAGCATTTCATGCTACTACTTCTGCCAACACATGTTATGTTTGTTACGATATATTTCTACGTTTTAAGCAATCAACAAATAGAGTGATTTATAAAATGATTGGGCTATTGAGCATTGAAGCAAAGGAAACTTTTCTTCGAATTTTCAATGAGGTATGGATGAGTGTTCAGATACCGGAAAGATGGAAGGAATGCAGAGTGGTTCCAATTCCTAAAAGGGATCGCAATATAAATCTGGCAATAAATTATAGAGGAATATGTATGTTGAATGTTTTTATTAAAATGGTGAATGGGATGCTGAAAGGCAGGTTTGAAAAGTTTATGAATGAAAATAGTTTATTGCCAGCGACCAGATGGCTCTTTTTTTTGGAGCTAGTGCAAAATAAAAAACATAAAAAATTGTGATACATTTGTTTATAAAATTATTATGTTTATAATGCTGTAACGAAAATGTTTTAAAGTGAAGTGCTACGATTCCTATCCCACCTTGCAAACATACTTGATTTCGATGACAATATGCGTTTTTAACAATTTTAAATCACAAATGTCACAGCGAAAAATTCTAAATAATTAATGTAATTATTTGTAGTGGTGTTTGCATACATTTAGGCGCACTGAATTTTTTAAATTAACTTAATATGTATTTAGATTTTTTTATGCAACCCCACCATAATTATTTCACATTTATTTTGCCATAATTAATTTTTGTTTGTAAAAATTATAAAATTTGCAGTAAAATTATGTATCGTTTGTCTACAAAATAGGTAATTATGTTTAATATACATATTTTTTCTATTACTAAATAATAATTAATTACTATATTATGTAACTATTATTTTGTTATCACAATGCCAAAAAATGAAATTACAATTAAAAATATAATATACAATAATAATATTAATAATAATAACAAACTTAACAACCATTTTTTATTATACATTTTTATAAATTTAATTTTTTTTATAAAAATTTTGTCATTATCTCAGAGACGTTTAATACTATCACCTGTAAAAAAATATGTAAGTTTCCTTTTAAATGACATTGGTTCCTCCTCATCGCTATCAACGTAATCATTATCATAAATAATTGTACGTATGTAAATCGGTGATGGTGGTCGCTGATCGTCTGAATCACAAAATCCTGGATTTAAAATAATATTTGGTACTAATTCGACACTATCCATATCCTCATCAATGACTATTTATTATATTTTATATGTAATGTTAATTAATATTTTATTCATTCAATTTATAAGATTAATAAAACAAAATATTTTTTTTTGTAATTTGGATTGCAGCGAGCATAATTTTGATTTTTTTTTTATAATAGAAAAAAATAGAAAAAAAGAAATAAAATTCGTTAGTTAATTTTAGCATATTTATAACAGCCACTACATATATTTATAATGTTCATGCCTTAAAACTATGCATTGGTTTATGTATATAAAATCCGGCATCTGGGCGTCATTTCATTTTAACAAATAAATTATCAAAATACGTTAAAACAAAAAAAAAATGAAAATGACACCCAAGGGGGATTTTAAAAATAGCATTTAATTTGTGTGTTGGCACTAGTTAATTTGATGTGCTCTATATCTGTTCGGGTTCAATAAAATTAAATTTGTACGCTCCATGGCACAAAAACGAGAGACTTTATTTATTGTGGTAATTTAATTTGCTATCCAAAATAAATTTTTGATTGATGGCCCAGTCCCTATGTTATCTGCGTTGGTAATTTAGAATAGTAATATTGGAATAAATAATAATTAGCATATTTTATGGCTCTGAATTCGTAGTCTATAGTTCAGTTGATTTTCAATAAAATTAAATTTTCCACAAAATGTGTAGAAATATTGGAGCGATCTAATTACCCGTTGGCATCTCAATTACAGGTCTCAGCACCTATTGATAGAGGTATCAACCATCGAAATCGGAGCACAATTGCAGATTTTCGATTTTTCTGGCTCTGAATTTGTGGGCTATAGTTCAGTTGATTTTCAATAAAATTGAATTTTCTAGGAAATGTGTAGAAATAGTTAAGCGATCGAAATGCCCGTTGGCATGGTAATTACAGGTCTCAAGGCCTGTTGATAGAGGTATCAACCATCGAAATCGGAGCACAATTGTAGATTTTCGATTTTTCTGGCTCTGAATTTGTGGGCTATACTACAGTTGATTTTCAATAAAATTGAATTTTCTAGGAAATGTGTAGAAATGTGAGGGCGATCCAAATGATCGTTGGCAAGACGATTACAGGTCTCAACACCTATTGATAGAGGTATCAACCATAGAAATCGGAGCACAATTGCAGATTTTCGATTTTTCTGGCTCTGAATTTGTGGGCTATAGTTCAGTTGATTTTCAATAAAATTGAATTTTCTAGGAAATGTGTAGAAATAGTTAAGCGATCGAAATGCCCGTTGGCATGCTAATTACAGGTCTCAAGGCCTGTTGATAGAGGTATCAACCATAGAAATCGGAGCACAATTGCAGATTTTCGATTTTTCTGGCTCTGAATTTGTGGGCTATACTACAGTTGATTTTCAATAAAATTGAATTTTCTAGGAAATGTGTAGAAATAGTTAAGCGATCGAAATGCCCGTTGGCATGGTAATTACAGGTCTCAAGGCCTGTTGATAGAGGTATCAACCATCGAAATCGGAGCACGATTGCAGATTTTCGATTTTTCTGGCTCTGAATTTGTGGGCTATACTACAGTTGATTTTCAATAAAATTGAATTTTCTGCGAAACATGTAGAAATATGAGGGCGATCCAAATGATCGTTGGCAAGACGATTACAGGTCTCAACACCTATTGATAGAGGTATCAACCATCGAAATCGGAGCACAATTGCAGATTTTCGATTTTTCTGGCTCTGAATTTGTGGGCTATAGTTCAGTTGATTTTCAATAAAATTGAATTTTCTAGGAAATGTGTAGAAATGTGAGGGCGATCCAAATGATCGTTGGCAAGACGATTACAGGTCTCAACACCTATTGATAGAGGTATCAACCATAGAAATCGGAGCACAATTGCAGATTTTCGATTTTTCTGGCTCTGAATTTGTGGGCTATAGTTCAGTTGATTTTCAATAAAATTGAATTTTCTAGGAAATGTGTAGAAATAGTTAAGCGATCGAAATGCCCGTTGGCATGCTAATTACAGGTCTCAAGGCCTGTTGATAGAGGTATCAACCATCGAAATCGGAGCACAATTGTAGATTTTCGATTTTTCTGGCTCTGAATTTGTGGGCTATAGTTCAGTTGATTTTCAATAAAATTGAATTTTCTAGGAAATGTGTAGAAATGTGAGGGCGATCCAAATGATCGTTGGCAAGACGATTACAGGTCTCAACACCTATTGATAGAGGTATCAACCATAGAAATCGGAGCACAATTGCAGATTTTCGATTTTTCTGGCTCTGAATTTGTGGGCTATAGTTCAGTTGATTTTCAATAAAATTGAATTTTCTAGGAAATGTGTAGAAATGTGAGGGCGATCCAAATGATCGTTGGCAAGACGATTACAGGTCTCAACACCTATTGATAGAGGTATCAACCATAGAAATCGGAGCACAATTGCAGATTTTCGATTTTTCTGGCTCTGAATTTGTGGGCTATAGTTCAGTTGATTTTCAATAAAATTGAATTTTCTAGGAAATGTGTAGAAATAGTTAAGCGATCGAAATGCCCGTTGGCATGCTAATTACAGGTCTCAAGGCCTGTTGATAGAGGTATCAACCATCGAAATCGGAGCACAATTGCAGATTTTCGATTTTTCTGGCTCTGAATTTGTGGGCTATAGTTCAGTTGATTTTCAATAAAATTGAATTTTCTAGGAAATGTGTAGAAATAGTTGAGCGATCGAAATGCCCGTTGGCATGGTAATTACAGGTCTCAAGGCCTGTTGATAGAGGTATCAACCATCGAAATCGGAGCACAATTGTAGATTTTCGATTTTTCTGGCTCTGAATTTGTGGGCTATAGTTCAGTTGATTTTCAATAAAATTAAATTTTCCACAAAATGTGTAGAAATATTGAAGCGATCTAATTACCCGTTGGCATCACAATTACAGGTCTCAGCACCTATTGATAGAGGTATCAACCATCGAAATCGGAGCACAATTGCAGATTTTCGATTTTTCTGGCTCTGAATTTGTGGGCTATAGTTCAGTTGATTTTCAATAAAATTGAATTTTCTAGGAAATGTGTAGAAATAGTTAAGCGATCGAAATGCCCGTTGGCATGCTAATTACAGGTCTCAAGGCCTGTTGATAGAGGTATCAATCAACGAAATCTGAGCACGATTGCAGATTTTCGATTTTTCTGGCTCTGAATTTGTGGGCTATAGTTCAGTTGATTTTCAATAAAATTGAATTTTCTAGGAAATGTGTAGAAATAGTTCAGCGATCGAAATGCCCGTTGGCATGCTAATTACAGGTCTCAAGGCCTCTTGATAGAGGCATCAACCATCGAAATCGGAGCACAATTGTAGATTTTCGATTTTTCTGGCTCTGAATTTGTGGGCTATAGTTCAGTTGATTTTCAATAAAATTGAATTTTCCACAAAATGTGTAGAAATATTGGAGCGATCTAATTACCCGTTGGCATCACAATTACAGGTCTCAGCACCTATTGATAGAGGTATCAACCATCGAAATCGGAGCACAATTGCAGATTTTCGATTTTTCTGGCTCTGAATTTGTGGGCTATAGTTCAGTTGATTTTCAATAAAATTGAATTATCTGCGAAACATGTAGAAATGTGAGGGCGATCCAAATGATCGTTGGCAAGACGATTACAGGTCTCAACACCTATTGATAGAGGTATCAACCATCGAAATCGGAGCACAATTGCAGATTTTCGATTTTTCTGGCTCTGAATTTGTGGGCTATAGTTCAGTTGATTTTCAATAAAATTGAATTTTCTAGGAAATGTGTAGAAATAGTTAAGCGATCGAAATGCCCGTTGGCATGCTAATTACAGGTCTCAAGGCCTGTTGATAGAGGTATCAATCAACGAAATCTGAGCACGATTGCAGATTTTCGATTTTTCTGGCTCTGAATTTGTGGGCTATAGTTCAGTTGATTTTCAATAAAATTGAATTTTCTAGGAAATGTGTAGAAATAGTTCAGCGATCGAAATGCCCGTTGGCATGCTAATTACAGGTCTCAAGGCCTCTTGATAGAGGCATCAACCATCGAAATCGGAGCACAATTGTAGATTTTCGATTTTTCTGGCTCTGAATTTGTGGGCTATAGTTCAGTTGATTTTCAATAAAATTAAATTTTCCACAAAATGTGTAGAAATATTGGAGCGATCTAATTACCCGTTGGCATCACAATTACAGGTCTCAGCACCTATTGATAGAGGTATCAACCATCGAAATCGGAGCACAATTGCAGATTTTCGATTTTTCTGGCTCTGAATTTGTGGGCTATAGTTCAGTTGATTTTCAATAAAATTGAATTATCTGCGAAACATGTAGAAATGTGAGGGCGATCCAAATGATCGTTGGCAAGACGATTACAGGTCTCAACACCTATTGATAGAGGTATCAACCATCGAAATCGGAGCACAATTGCAGATTTTCGATTTTTCTGGCTCTGAATTTGTGGGCTATAGTTCAGTTGATTTTCAATAAAATTGAATTTTCTAGGAAATGTGTAGAAATGTGAGGGCGATCCAAATGATCGTTGGCAAGACGATTACAGGTCTCAACACCTATTGATAGAGGTATCAACCATCGAAATCGGAGCACAATTGCAGATTTTCGATTTTTCTGGCTCTGAATTTGTGGGCTATAGTTCAGTTGATTTTCAATAAAATTGAATTTTCTAGGAAATGTGTAGAAATAGTTAAGCGATCGAAATGCCCGTTGGCATGGTAATTACAGGTCTCAAGGCCTGTTGATAGAGGTATCAACCATCGAAATCGGAGCTCAATTGTAGATTTTCGATTTTTCTGGCTCTGAATTTGTGGGCTATAGTTCAGTTGATTTTCAATAAAATTGAATTTTCTAGGAAATGTGTAGAAATGTGAGGGCGATCCAAATGGTCGTTGGCAAGACGATTACAGGTCTCAAGGCCTGTTGATAGAGGTATCAACCATCGAAATCGGAGCTCAATTGTAGATTTTCGATTTTTCTGGCTCTGAATTTGTGGGCTATAGTTCAGTTGATTTTCAATAAAATTGAATTTTCTAGGAAATGTGTAGAAATAGTTAAGCGATCGAAATGCCCGTTGGCATGGTAATTACAGGTCTCAAGGCCTGTTGATAGAGGTATCAACCATCGAAATCGGAGCTCAATTGTAGATTTTCGATTTTTCTGGCTCTGAATTTGTGGGCTATAGTTCAGTTGATTTTCAATAAAATTGAATTTTCTAGGAAATGTGTAGAAATAGTTAAGCGATCGAAATGCCCGTTGGCATGGTAATTACAGGTCTCAAGGCCTGTTGATAGAGGTATCAACCATCGAAATCGGAGCACAATTGCAGATTTTCGATTTTTCTGGCTCTGAATTTGTGGGCTATAGTTCAGTTGATTTTCAATAAAATTGAATTTTCTAGGAAATGTGTAGAAATGTGAGGGCGATCCAAATGATCGTTGGCAAGACGATTACAGGTCTCAACACCTATTGATAGAGGTATCAACCATCGAAATCGGAGCACAATTGCAGATTTTCGATTTTTCTGGCTCTGAATTTGTGGGCTATAGTTCAGTTGATTTTCAATAAAATTGAATTTTCTAGGAAATGTGTAGAAATGTGAGGGCGATCCAAATGGTCGTTGGCAAGACGATTACAGGTCTCAAGGCCTGTTGATAGAGGTATCAACCATCGAAATCGGAGCTCAATTGTAGATTTTCGATTTTTCTGGCTCTGAATTTGTGGGCTATAGTTCAGTTGATTTTCAATAAAATTGAATTTTCTAGGAAATGTGTAGAAATAGTTAAGCGATCGAAATGCCCGTTGGCATGGTAATTACAGGTCTCAAGGCCTGTTGATAGAGGTATCAACCATCGAAATCGGAGCTCAATTGTAGATTTTCGATTTTTCTGGCTCTGAATTTGTGGGCTATAGTTCAGTTGATTTTCAATAAAATTGAATTTTCTAGGAAATGTGTAGAAATGTGAGGGCGATCCAAATGGTCGTTGGCAAGACGATTACAGGTCTCAAGGCCTGTTGATAGAGGTATCAACCATCGAAATCGGAGCTCAATTGTAGATTTTCGATTTTTCTGGCTCTGAATTTGTGGGCTATAGTTCAGTTGATTTTCAATAAAATTGAATTTTCTAGGAAATGTGTAGAAATAGTTAAGCGATCGAAATGCCCGTTGGCATGGTAATTACAGGTCTCAAGGCCTGTTGATAGAGGTATCAACCATCGAAATCGGAGCACGATTGCAGATTTTCGATTTTTCTGGCTCTGAATTTGTGGGCTATAGTTCAGTTGATTTTCAATAAAATTGAATTTTCTAGGAAATGTGTAGAAATGTGAGGGCGATCCAAATGATCGTTGGCAAAACGATTACAGGTCTCAACACCTATTGATAGAGGTATCAACCATCGAAATCGGAGCACAATTGCAGATTTTCGATTTTTCTGGCTCTGAATTTGTGGGCTATAGTTCAGTTGATTTTCAATAAAATTGAATTTTCTAGGAAATGTGTAGAAATAGTTAAGCGATCGAAATGCCCGTTGGCATGGTAATTACAGGTCTCAAGGCCTGTTGATAGAGGTATCAACCATCGAAATCGGAGCTCAATTGTAGATTTTCGATTTTTCTGGCTCTGAATTTGTGGGCTATAGTTCAGTTGATTTTCAATAAAATTGAATTTTCTAGGAAATGTGTAGAAATAGTTAAGCGATCGAAATGCCCGTTGGCATGGTAATTACAGGTCTCAAGGCCTGTTGATAGAGGTATCAACCATCGAAATCGGAGCTCAATTGTAGATTTTCGATTTTTCTGGCTCTGAATTTGTGGGCTATAGTTCAGTTGATTTTCAATAAAATTGAATTTTCTAGGAAATGTGTAGAAATGTGAGGGCGATCCAAATGGTCGTTGGCAAGACGATTACAGGTCTCAAGGCCTGTTGATAGAGGTATCAACCATCGAAATCGAAGCTCAATTGTAGATTTTCGATTTTTCTGGCTCTGAATTTGTGGGCTATAGTTCAGTTGATTTTCAATAAAATTGAATTTTCTAGGAAATGTGTAGAAATAGTTAAGCGATCGAAATGCCCGTTGGCATGGTAATTACAGGTCTCAAGGCCTGTTGATAGAGGTATCAACCATCGAAATCGGAGCTCAATTGTAGATTTTCGATTTTTCTGGCTCTGAATTTGTGGGCTATAGTTCAGTTGATTTTCAATAAAATTGAATTTTCTAGGAAATGTGTAGAAATGTGAGGGCGATCCAAATGGTCGTTGGCAAGACGATTACAGGTCTCAAGGCCTGTTGATAGAGGTATCAACCATCGAAATCGGAGCTCAATTGTAGATTTTCGATTTTTCTGGCTCTGAATTTGTGGGCTATAGTTCAGTTGATTTTCAATAAAATTGAATTTTCTAGGAAATGTGTAGAAATAGTTAAGCGATCGAAATGCCCGTTGGCATGGTAATTACAGGTCTCAAGGCCTGTTGATAGAGGTATCAACCATCGAAATCGGAGCACAATTGCAGATTTTCGATTTTTCTGGCTCTGAATTTGTGGGCTATAGTTCAGTTGATTTTCAATAAAATTGAATTTTCTAGGAAATGTGTAGAAATGTGAGGGCGATCCAAATGATCGTTGGCAAGACGATTACAGGTCTCAACACCTATTGATAGAGGTATCAACCATCGAAATCGGAGCACAATTGCAGATTTTCGATTTTTCTGGCTCTGAATTTGTGGGCTATAGTTCAGTTGATTTTCAATAAAATTGAATTTTCTAGGAAATGTGTAGAAATAGTTAAGCGATCGAAATGCCCGTTGGCATGGTAATTACAGGTCTCAAGGCCTGTTGATAGAGGTATCAACCATCGAAATCGGAGCTCAATTGTAGATTTTCGATTTTTCTGGCTCTGAATTTGTGGGCTATAGTTCAGTTGATTTTCAATAAAATTGAATTTTCTAGGAAATGTGTAGAAATGTGAGGGCGATCCAAATGGTCGTTGGCAAGACGATTACAGGTCTCAAGGCCTGTTGATAGAGGTATCAACCATCGAAATCGGAGCTCAATTGTAGATTTTCGATTTTTCTGGCTCTGAATTTGTGGGCTATAGTTCAGTTGATTTTCAATAAAATTGAATTTTGTAGGAAATGTGTAGAAATAGTTAAGCGATCGAAATGCCCGTTGGCATGGTAATTACAGGTCTCAAGGCCTGTTGATAGAGGTATCAACCATAGAAATCGGAGCACAATTGTAGATTTTCGATTTTTCTGGCTCTGAATTTGTGGGCTATAGTTCAGTTGATTTTCAATAAAATTGAATTTTTTAGGAAATGTGTAGAAATAGTTAAGCGATCGAAATGCCCGTTGGCATGGTAATTACAGGTCTCAAGGCCTGTTGATAGAGGTATCAACCATCGAAATCGGAGCTCAATTGTAGATTTTCGATTTTTCTGGCTCTGAATTTGTGGGCTATAGTTCAGTTGATTTTCAATAAAATTGAATTTTCTAGGAAATGTGTAGAAATGTGAGGGCGATCCAAATGGTCGTTGGCAAGACGATTACAGGTCTCAAGGCCTGTTGATAGAGGTATCAACCATCGAAATCGGAGCTCAATTGTAGATTTTCGATTTTTCTGGCTCTGAATTTGTGGGCTATAGTTCAGTTGATTTTCAATAAAATTGAATTTTGTAGGAAATGTGTAGAAATAGTTAAGCGATCGAAATACCCGTTGGCATGGTAATTACAGGTCTCAAGGCCTGTTGATAGAGGTATCAACCATAGAAATCGGAGCACAATTGTAGATTTTCGATTTTTCTGGCTCTGAATTTGTGGGCTATAGTTCAGTTGATTTTCAATAAAATTGAATTTTTTAGGAAATGTGTAGAAATAGTTAAGCGATCGAAATGCCCGTTGGCATGCTAATTACAGGTCTCAAGGCCTGTTGATAGAGGTACCAATCAACGAAATCTGAGCACGATTGCAGATTTTCGATTTTTCTGGCTCTGAATTTGTGGGCTATACTACAGTTGATTTTCAATAAAATTGAATTTTCTGCGAAATATGTAGAAATGTGCAAGCGATCCAAATGATCGTTGGCATGACGATTACAGGTCTCAACACCTATTGATAGAGGTATCAACCATCGAAATCGGAGCACAATTGCAGATTTTCGATTTTTCTGGCTCTGAATTTGTGGGCTATAGTTCAGTTGATTTTCAATAAAATTGAATTTTCTAGGAAATGTGTAGAAATAGTTAAGCGATCGAAATGCCCGTTGGCATGGTAATTACAGGTCTCAAGGCCTGTTGATAGAGGTATCAACCATAGAAATCGGAGCACAATTGTAGATTTTCGATTTTTCTGGCTCTGAATTTGTGGGCTATAGTTCAGTTGATTTTCAATAAAATTGAATTTTTTAGGAAATGTTTAGAAATAGTTAAGCGATCGAAATGCCCGTTGGCATGCTAATTACAGGTCTCAAGGCCTGTTGATAGAGGTACCAATCAACGAAATCTGAGCACGATTGCAGATTTTCGATTTTTCTGGCTCTGAATTTGTGGGCTATAGTTCAGTTGATTTTCAATAAAATTGAATTTTCTAGGAAATGTGTAGAAATAGTTAAGCGATCGAAATGCCCGTTGGCATGGTAATTACAGGTCTCAAGGCCTGTTGATAGAGGTATCAACCATCGAAATCGGAGCACAATTGCAGATTTTCGATTTTTCTGGCTCTGAATTTGTGGGCTATAGTTCAGTTGATTTTCAATAAAATTGAATTTTCTAGGAAATGTGTAGAAATGTGAGGGCGATCCAAATGATCGTTGGCAAGACGATTACAGGTCTCAACACCTATTGATAGAGGTATCAACCATCGAAATCGGAGCACAATTGCAGATTTTCGATTTTTCTGGCTCTGAATTTGTGGGCTATAGTTCAGTTGATTTTCAATAAAATTGAATTTTCTAGGAAATGTGTAGAAATAGTTAAGCGATCGAAATGCCCGTTGGCATGGTAATTACAGGTCTCAAGGCCTGTTGATAGAGGTATCAACCATCGAAATCGGAGCTCAATTGTAGATTTTCGATTTTTCTGGCTCTGAATTTGTGGGCTATAGTTCAGTTGATTTTCAATAAAATTGAATTTTCTAGGAAATGTGTAGAAATGTGAGGGCGATCCAAATGGTCGTTGGCAAGACGATTACAGGTCTCAATGCCTGTTGATAGAGGTATCAACCATCGAAATCGGAGCTCAATTGTAGATTTTCGATTTTTCTGGCTCTGAATTTGTGGGCTATAGTTCAGTTGATTTTCAATAAAATTGAATTTTTTAGGAAATGTGTAGAAATAGTTAAGCGATCGAAATGCCCGTTGGCATGCTAATTACAGGTCTCAAGGCCTGTTGATAGAGGTATCAATCAACGAAATCTGAGCACGATTGCAGATTTTCGATTTTTCTGGCTCTGAATTTGTGGGCTATAGTTCAGTTGATTTTCAATAAAATTGAATTTTCTGCGAAACATGTAGAAATGTGCGGGCGATCCAAATGATCGTTGGCAAGACGATTACAGGTCTCAACACCTATTGATAGAGGTATCAACCATCGAAATCGGAGCACAATTGTAGATTTTCGATTTTTCTGGCTCTGAATTTGTGGGCTATAGTTCAGTTGATTTTCAATAAAATTGAATTTTCTAGGAAATGTGTAGAAATAGTTAAGCGATCGAAATGCCCGTTGGCATGGTAATTACAGGTCTCAAGGCCTGTTGATAGAGGTATCAACCATCGAAATCGGAGCTCAATTGTAGATTTTCGATTTTTCTGGCTCTGAATTTGTGGGCTATAGTTCAGTTGATTTTCAATAAAATTGAATTTTCTAGGAAATGTGTAGAAATAGTTAAGCGATCGAAATGCCCGTTGGCATGCTAATTACAGGTCTCAAGGCCTGTTGATAGAGGTATCAATCAACGAAATCTGAGCACGATTGCAGATTTTCGATTTTTCTGGCTCTGAATTTGTGGGCTATAGTTCAGTTGATTTTCAATAAAATTGAATTTTCTAGGAAATGTGTAGAAATAGTTAAGCGATCGAAATGTCCGTTGGCATGCTAATTACAGGTCTCAAGGCCTGTTGATAGAGGTATCAATCAACGAAATCTGAGCACGATTGCAGATTTTCGATTTTTCTGGCTCTGAATTTGTGGGCTATAGTTCAGTTGATTTTCAATAAAATTGAATTTTGTAGGAAATGTGTAGAAATAGTTAAGCGATCGAAATGCCCGTTGGCATGGTAATTACAGGTCTCAAGGCCTGTTGATAGAGGTATCAACCATCGAAATCGGAGCACAATTGTAGATTTTCAATTTTTCTGGCTCTGAATTTGTGGGCTATAGTTCAGTTGATTTTCAATAAAATTGAATTTTCTAGGAAATGTGTAGAAATAGTTAAGCGATCGAAATGCCCGTTGGCATGCTAATTACAGGTCTCAAGGCCTGTTGATAGAGGTATCAATCAACGAAATCTGAGCACGATTGTAGATTTTCGATTTTTCTGGCTCTGAATTTGTGGGCTATAGTTCAGTTGATTTTCAATAAAATTGAATTTTGTAGGAAATGTGTAGAAATGTGAGGGCGATCCAAATGATCGTTGGCAAGACGATTACAGGTCTCAACACCTATTGATAGAGGTATCAACCATCGAAATCGGAGCACAATTGCAGATTTTCGATTTTTCTGGCTCTGAATTTGTGGGCTATAGTTCAGTTGATTTTCAATAAAATTGAATTTTCTAGGAAATGTGTAGAAATAGTTAAGCGATCGAAATGCCCGTTGGCATGGTAATTACAGGTCTCAAGGCCTGTTGATAGAGGTATCAACCATCGAAATCGGAGCTCAATTGTAGATTTTCGATTTTTCTGGCTCTGAATTTGTGGGCTATAGTTCAGTTGATTTTCAATAAAATTGAATTTTCTAGGAAATGTGTAGAAATGTGAGGGCGATCCAAATGGTCGTTGGCAAGACGATTACAGGTCTCAAGGCCTGTTGATAGAGGTATCAACCATCGAAATCGGAGCTCAATTGTAGATTTTCGATTTTTCTGGCTCTGAATTTGTGGGCTATAGTTCAGTTGATTTTCAATAAAATTGAATTTTGTAGGAAATGTGTAGAAATAGTTAAGCGATCGAAATGCCCGTTGGCATGGTAATTACAGGTCTCAAGGCCTGTTGATAGAGGTATCAACCATAGAAATCGGAGCACAATTGTAGATTTTCGATTTTTCTGGCTCTGAATTTGTGGGCTATAGTTCAGTTGATTTTCAATAAAATTGAATTTTTTAGGAAATGTGTAGAAATAGTTAAGCGATCGAAATGCCCGTTGGCATGCTAATTACAGGTCTCAAGGCCTGTTGATAGAGGTACCAATCAACGAAATCTGAGCACGATTGCAGATTTTCGATTTTTCTGGCTCTGAATTTGTGGGCTATACTACAGTTGATTTTCAATAAAATTGAATTTTCTGCGAAATATGTAGAAATGTGCAAGCGATCCAAATGATCGTTGGCATGACGATTACAGGTCTCAACACCTATTGATAGAGGTATCAACCATCGAAATCGGAGCACAATTGCAGATTTTCGATTTTTCTGGCTCTGAATTTGTGGGCTATAGTTCAGTTGATTTTCAATAAAATTGAATTTTCTAGGAAATGTGTAGAAATAGTTAAGCGATCGAAATGCCCGTTGGCATGGTAATTACAGGTCTCAAGGCCTGTTGATAGAGGTATCAACCATAGAAATCGGAGCACAATTGTAGATTTTCGATTTTTCTGGCTCTGAATTTGTGGGCTATAGTTCAGTTGATTTTCAATAAAATTGAATTTTTTAGGAAATGTTTAGAAATAGTTAAGCGATCGAAATGCCCGTTGGCATGCTAATTACAGGTCTCAAGGCCTGTTGATAGAGGTACCAATCAACGAAATCTGAGCACGATTGCAGATTTTCGATTTTTCTGGCTCTGAATTTGTGGGCTATAGTTCAGTTGATTTTCAATAAAATTGAATTTTCTAGGAAATGTGTAGAAATAGTTAAGCGATCGAAATGCCCGTTGGCATGGTAATTACAGGTCTCAAGGCCTGTTGATAGAGGTATCAACCATCGAAATCGGAGCACAATTGCAGATTTTCGATTTTTCTGGCTCTGAATTTGTGGGCTATAGTTCAGTTGATTTTCAATAAAATTGAATTTTCTAGGAAATGTGTAGAAATGTGAGGGCGATCCAAATGATCGTTGGCAAGACGATTACAGGTCTCAACACCTATTGATAGAGGTATCAACCATCGAAATCGGAGCACAATTGCAGATTTTCGATTTTTCTGGCTCTGAATTTGTGGGCTATAGTTCAGTTGATTTTCAATAAAATTGAATTTTCTAGGAAATGTGTAGAAATAGTTAAGCGATCGAAATGCCCGTTGGCATGGTAATTACAGGTCTCAAGGCCTGTTGATAGAGGTATCAACCATCGAAATCGGAGCTCAATTGTAGATTTTCGATTTTTCTGGCTCTGAATTTGTGGGCTATAGTTCAGTTGATTTTCAATAAAATTGAATTTTCTAGGAAATGTGTAGAAATGTGAGGGCGATCCAAATGGTCGTTGGCAAGACGATTACAGGTCTCAAGGCCTGTTGATAGAGGTATCAACCATCGAAATCGGAGCTCAATTGTAGATTTTCGATTTTTCTGGCTCTGAATTTGTGGGCTATAGTTCAGTTGATTTTCAATAAAATTGAATTTTTTAGGAAATGTGTAGAAATAGTTAAGCGATCGAAATGCCCGTTGGCATGCTAATTACAGGTCTCAAGGCCTGTTGATAGAGGTATCAATCAACGAAATCTGAGCACGATTGCAGATTTTCGATTTTTCTGGCTCTGAATTTGTGGGCTATAGTTCAGTTGATTTTCAATAAAATTGAATTTTCTGCGAAACATGTAGAAATGTGCGGGCGATCCAAATGATCGTTGGCAAGACGATTACAGGTCTCAACACCTATTGATAGAGGTATCAACCATCGAAATCGGAGCACAATTGTAGATTTTCGATTTTTCTGGCTCTGAATTTGTGGGCTATAGTTCAGTTGATTTTCAATAAAATTGAATTTTCTAGGAAATGTGTAGAAATAGTTAAGCGATCGAAATGCCCGTTGGCATGGTAATTACAGGTCTCAAGGCCTGTTGATAGAGGTATCAACCATCGAAATCGGAGCTCAATTGTAGATTTTCGATTTTTCTGGCTCTGAATTTGTGGGCTATAGTTCAGTTGATTTTCAATAAAATTGAATTTTGTAGGAAATGTGTAGAAATAGTTAAGCGATCGAAATGCCCGTTGGCATGCTAATTACAGGTCTCAAGGCTTGTTGATAGAGGTATCAATCAACGAAATCTGAGCTCAATTGCAGATTTTCGATTTTTCTGGCTCTGAATTTGTGGGCTATAGTTCAGTTGATTTTCAATAAAATTGAATTTTCTAGGAAATGTGTAGAAATAGTTAAGCGATCGAAATGCCCGTTGGCATGCTAATTACAGGTCTCAAGGCCTGTTGATAGAGGTATCAATCAACGAAATCTGAGCACGATTGTAGATTTTCGATTTTTCTGGCTCTGAATTTGTGGGCTATAGTTCAGTTGATTTTCAATAAAATTGAATTTTCTAGGAAATGTGTAGAAATAGTTAAGCGATCGAAATGCCCGTTGGCATGGTAATTACAGGTCCCAAGGCCTATTGATAGAGGTATCAACCATAGAAATCGGAGCACAATTGTAGATTTTCGATTTTTCTGGCTCTGAATTTGTGGGCTATAGTTCAGTTGATTTTCAATAAAATTGAATTTTCTAGGAAATGTGTAGAAATAGTTAAGCGATCGAAATGCCCGTTGGCATGGTAATTACAGGTCTCAAGGCCTATTGATAGAGGTATCAACCATAGAAATCGGAGCACAATTGTAGATTTTCGATTTTTCTGGCTCTGAATTTGTGGGCTATAGTTCAGTTGATTTTCAATAAAATTGAATTTTCTAGGAAATGTGTAGAAATAGTTAAGCGATCGAAATGCCCGTTGGCATGGTAATTACAGGTCCCAAGGCCTATTGATAGAGGTATCAACCATCGAAATCGGAGCACAATTGTAGATTTTCGATTTTTCTGGCTCTGAATTTGTGGGCTATAGTTCAGTTGATTTTCATTAAAATTGAATTTTGTAGGAAATGTGTAGAAATAGTTAAGCGATCGAAATGCCCGTTGGCATGGTAATTACAGGTCTCAAGGCCTATTGATAGAGGTATCAACCATAGAAATCGGAGCACAATTGTAGATTTTCGATTTTTCTGGCTCTGAATTTGTGGGCTATAGTTCAGTTGATTTTCAATAAAATTGAATTTTCTAGGAAATGTGTAGAAATAGTTAAGCGATCGAAATGCCCGTTGGCATGCTAATTCCAGGTCTCAAGGCCTGTTGATAGAGGTATCAATCAACGAAATCTGAGCACGATTGCAGATTTTCGATTTTTCTGGCTCTGAATTTGTGGGCTATAGTTCAGTTGATTTTCAATAAAATTGAATTTTGTAGGAAATGTGTAGAAATAGTTAAGCGATCGAAATGCCCGTTGGCATGGTAATTACAGGTCTCAAGGCCTGTTGATAGAGGTATCAACCATCGAAATCGGAGCACAATTGTAGATTTTCGATTTTTCTGGCTCTGAATTTGTGGGCTATAGTTCAGTTGATTTTCAATAAAATTGAATTTTCTAGGAAATGTGTAGAAATAGTTAAGCGATCGAAATGCCCGTTGGCATGGTAATTACAGGTCTCAAGGCCTGTTGATAGAGGTATCAACCATCGAAATCGGAGCACAATTGTAGATTTTCGATTTTTCTGGCTCTAAATTTGTGGGCTATAGTTCAGTTGATTTTCAATAAAATTGAATTTTCTAGGAAATGTGTAGAAATAGTTAAGCGATCGAAATGCCCGTTGGCATGGTAATTACAGGTCCCAAGGCCTATTGATAGAGGTATCAACCATCGAAATCGGAGCACAATTGTAGATTTTCGATTTTTCTGGCTCTGAATTTGTGGGCTATAGTTCAGTTGATTTTCAATAAAATTGAATTTTCTAGGAAATGTGTAGAAATAGTTAAGCGATCGAAATGCCCGTTGGCATGCTAATTACAGGTCTCAAGGCCTGTTGATAGAGGTATCAATCAACGAAATCTGAGCACGATTGCAGATTTTCGATTTTTCTGGCTCTGAATTTGTGGGCTATAGTTCAGTTGATTTTCAATAAAATTGAATTTTGTAGGAAATGTGTAGAAATAGTTAAGCGATCGAAATGCCCGTTGGCATGGTAATTACAGGTCTCAAGGCCTGTTGATAGAGGTATCAACCATCGAAATCGGAGCACAATTGTAGATTTTCGATTTTTCTGGCTCTAAATTTGTGGGCTATAGTTCAGTTGATTTTCAATAAAATTGAATTTTCTAGGAAATGTGTAGAAATAGTTAAGCGATCGAAATGCCCGTTGGCATGGTAATTACAGGTCCCAAGGCCTATTGATAGAGGTATCAACCATCGAAATCGGAGCACAATTGTAGATTTTCGATTTTTCTGGCTCTGAATTTGTGGGCTATAGTTCAGTTGATTTTCAATAAAATTGAATTTTCTAGGAAATGTGTAGAAATAGTTAAGCGATCGAAATGCCCGTTGGCATGCTAATTACAGGTCTCAAGGCCTGTTGATAGAGGTATCAATCAACGAAATCTGAGCACGATTGCAGATTTTCGATTTTTCTGGCTCTGAATTTGTGGGCTATAGTTCAGTTGATTTTCAATAAAATTGAATTTTGTAGGAAATGTGTAGAAATAGTTAAGCGATCGAAATGCCCGTTGGCATGGTAATTACAGGTCTCAAGGCCTGTTGATAGAGGTATCAACCATCGAAATCGGAGCACAATTGTAGATTTTCGATTTTTCTGGCTCTAAATTTGTGGGCTATAGTTCAGTTGATTTTCAATAAAATTGAATTTTCTAGGAAATGTGTAGAAATAGTTAAGCGATCGAAATGCCCGTTGGCATGGTAATTACAGGTCCCAAGGCCTATTGATAGAGGTATCAACCATCGAAATCGGAGCACAATTGTAGATTTTCGATTTTTCTGGCTCTGAATTTGTGGGCTATAGTTCAGTTGATTTTCAATAAAATTGAATTTTCTAGGAAATGTGTAGAAATAGTTAAGCGATCGAAATGCCCGTTGGCATGCTAATTACAG